>MU968493.1:15684847-15909709 GCA_034641835.2 Pinus albicaulis
AGGTTTTCCCTGGCTCTAGGAGCCTAATTTTGTGTCTTGTTTATTTTTGATAATTGACTTAAAGAAGGAGAGCATCCATTTTATTATGAAAAATGGCAGGGGCTTGCTTGAGTGTAAAGCAATACAAGGGCAGGGAAGAGAGACATGCTTTAAGAAGGATTAGGCGCCCTGCTCGGTTAAGCCAAGAGGTGCCCCATTGTTGTACCTTACTTTTCATCTTATCAATAATACTTTCCCAGGCTGCTGCTTTCAGGTTTCCGGCACTCACTGGCATGCCAAAATAAGTAAAATGCTCCCAGTCCATCTTACATGGAACTCCAAAAGTATTAGCAATCCTATGAAGAGTTTGTGCCGAAGCATTCCACCCATATATACAGCTCTTGTGGTAATTTATCAGACCTCCTGAATAGCTCATGTATTTATCTAGGAGAGCTTTGAAATGGCTGGCTATGATATTTGAGGCTCCCCCCATTAGTAGAGTATCGTCAGTAAACTGAGAATAGTTGATTTTCTTGACTCCATTATCAAATTTAATTATGGTGTTGAGAACCATACGACGGTTGAAATCCAGAGCTCTACTGAAGCATTCAGCCATCAGTATAAAAAGATAAGGTGAAAGTGGACATACTTGTCCTAGTCCTCGAGTAGATTGGAAGGAGGGTCCAGGTCTACCATTAATAAGAGGGGAGATCCAAGGGCCTGTGATGCAGGCTTTAATAAGGTTGATGAAGGTTGTGGCAAATCCCATTTTTTCTAGAACATCAAATAGGAAGGAGTGCCTGACTCGGTCAAAGGCATTGGCTAAGTCTAACTTTAAGATGAAGCCTTTCTCATTTCTTGCTTGGCTGAAATGTATAGCCTCTTGGAGAAGAAGGATGGAGTCCGAGATTTGTCTATTGGCCAAAAAAACCCCTTGATTTTCAGAAATGAGAGAGGGGAGGAGAGGTTTAAGGCGTGTGGCCAAGATTTTAGTCAAGATTTTGTAAGATGAGTTACACAACGATATGGGTCGAAAACGAGAGAAAGACAAAGGTCGATTTTCTTTAGGAATAAGGGCAAGATGGGTGGCATTAGTAAACCCTCCTATTTTTCAATTGCGTTGAGTCCATCTTAGCATCTTAACAAGGTATTTTTTAATTGTTCCCCAGTATGTTCTATAGAAACAGATTGGGAAGCCATCTGGACCTGGGGCTTTATCTGGCTGAAGCACCCAAATGGCATTTTGTATTTCTTCTTCATTGATTTCTTTGGTCAAATCTGCGTTGATATCCTCACTGATTCCTTTGGGCATGTGCTGTAGGAAATTGGAATAATCCTCTGTTTCCTTTATCTCTATTAAAAGAGAGTTGTAATAGTCTGAGGCTGTTTGTTTGATAGCTTCTTGGGTTTTTTGAGAACGTCCTTCCTCATCATTGATCATGGTGACATTATTTCTGACTTTCCTGACAGTTGCTTGCTTATGGAAGAAAGCAGAATTTTTATCTCCTCCTTGAAGCCAAAGCTGTCTTGACTTTATTCTCCACTTCTACTCTTCTTCTCTATTAACACAGTACAGCTGATAATATAAATCACTTTCTAGAGCTTTATCCTCTTGGGAGAGCCCATTCTCCTCTATTTTTTTGTGATTTTCCTACAAGGCAATCCTGCAACTATTACAGACAACTAGACCATGCGATTGAAGATCTTCCAATCTTGATAGCAAAAATGCAAGAAAATTAGCCAACACCGACACAAAATGTACAAAGAGTTAAGGTTGAACTACGAGACAAAAATCCGAGTGCGAATATGGTAACACGGAGTGGGATGGCCACTAGGGGACCTAAGAAGGAGGCTGCGAGGGGTCCTCTAACCCGACAGGCACCTATCAACCAAGAAGGATTGGACCGAAAAATGGGACAAGAAACAATTATCATAGTCCACCAGGACCTTGCTCAGACAAGGAAAGCTACTATGTAGACACCTGCGCACCTCAAGGTGGGTGACGAGACCATTATTGTAGGCATGTATGAAGCTATTACGCAACCAAAGAACTGAAGAAAACCTTCAAGAATTGATAGATAGCTGTGTAGTGCAGTCCCACCTATCTCCAAAAGTCCAAGATGTGCACAAGCTAGGTTGATATCGGAAACGCACCGGTAGGGAGATGAGATTAACTACCCAAATCGGTAACTATGAAATGGATCAGGTTGTCTTAGACTTGGGGTCAGATGCAAACGTGCTGCCTAAGCAAACTTGGCAGCGAAATAGTTAAGAATAACTTAGTCTAGTGTAGAGTTAGGTAAAGTGTGTTTCTTTACCATGTACATTTGTAACTTATAATCTGATAGTCACGATTTGTAGTGATCTTATGATTATCTCTCACCTCGGTATTAACAGCACTTGATCCGTCACTTAACACTCGATTGGTCCATGATCTCTATTTAAAGAGCATGGAGGGTCATTTGTATGGTAACCCATTAATGAGAGAAACATATGTAACTTTTCTTTTTATATTAATAGATTCCCTGAAGTGACCACGTTGGCTCAGGGCGTGGATTGTTTCCCTCTTTGAGGGTTTTAACCACGTGATTATACTGGCGTATTGCTTTTTGATCTGTTTGTGAGCAGTGACCTTTGGTTCTTAATCTACGGAACTTACCCTGTAAATTCCTACATGGTATTAGAGCTATTTTGAGGGCTGCGTCCATTGTTGATCAAAATCCGAAGTTGGTTTGACTGCATGTGAATTTCGTTTTGTAGATCTACTATTTATGAACATTTTTGGGCTTGGAGAACTACTCGGTTGTGTTCGGAGCATCTGTTACAGTGAGGAACGCATTTTGTTTCATGCGAAAAGGTTTCCGACTGCCCAAATTATGTCAGTTTAGATCTGGAGGTATAAAGCATCTATTTTACAGTTATATTTGTTAATAGTTCTGTTTATTTCAGTTTTTTTTCTGTTTATTTTCGGTATTAAGGTTTTTTTTATTTTACGAATCTATACCCCCTTCTCTGTGTATGATCTTTTTTGTGCACTTCGTGTGATCTCGGCAAATCAAAAACAAGAAAAGGAATTTTTTTTGCTACGTATGCTCTTTCCCCGCGTCTTTGTGCGATCTTGGGAAATCAGAAATAGTGGAAAAGTGATAGTTGTCGGTAAGGCTAACCGTTTTTTTTTTAACTACCTAATTTTTTGAGATATTTCCATTGGAGTAGTTATTTTCAGCTTTTCTCAGCTTCTTTTTTTTTTTTTAATGGAAAGTGCATGCCCGGTTATTCTTAACAGCACCAATTATTTCCAATGGCTACCTCACATGGTAGATATACTTCGAAGTAAAGGGCTTTATAGAATAGCCACAGGTCAAGAAACTAAATATTCTAATGATGATAAAGCTCCTAAATGGGAAAATAAACAAGATCAAGCATGAGGGTTAATAGGAATGTTCATTTATCAAGATCTTCGATTTCACATCCTTGTCATTGACACCCCTGATAAAGCCCTAGAAAAGCTAAATATTTTTTTTGGAATTAAAAATGAAATCAAGGCCCACCAACTTGAAAATGAGTTGCTTACTTTGGACCCTAATAATTCTCCTCTACTGAAGACTTTTTTTCGAAATTTAAGACCCTTAGACTTCTTTTAGAAGGTTGTAAGGTCAAAAAGGAAGATGGTAGCCTCATATATTGCATTCTTGCTAATATTTTGATTCTTTTTGTGATTCTTTGATAAGAGAACAAGAAAAACTCTTACACCTTGGTCTTATCAACCCTGGACACGCTTCTAAGAAAGCCTTAGCATCCCAACAGCAACCATATCAAAATAATCCCAAGAAGCAGTATCCTAAAAAGTATGGTCCTAAACCAAACAAGGGTCCCAAGCAATTTCAGCCGCAAACTAAAAAATCAAATCACCAAAATGATAAAGCAAATAAAAACAAAGGGAAGAAGACAGATAGACATTGCAAGACCTAGTGAAACATGAGACCCATACTACCTTTCATGCTCTTCCTAAAACCTCAAACAGTCATAAGTCTCTTGTTGCACTACCTATACCCACAAAGGTCCCAGAAATATATAAGCCTCTAGTTTTTCCTCTTATCCTCCAAGCCCTCTCTGCAAATCTTGCAAATAAACTACCCAGATTTAATGGAGAAAACTCAAGAGTCACAGCTGAAGGACACATTCAAAATCTTGAAGGTTTACTCGACCTATTTGAAGTAGGAGAAGATGATGTGTGTATTAGAATGTTTGCCTTATCATTACAAGGAAATGTTAAGAGTTGGTTTAAAGACCTTCCAACTGCAAGCATTATCAATTTTCATCAATTCACTCGAGTCTTCCTAGATAGGTGGGTGGTCATGGGAAATGAGTTTCTCATCATAGATGAATGCAACCATTTAAAAATACAACCAGGGGAGACAGTACAAGACTTTTCAGCCAGGTTCAATAAAGTATACAATGCAATACCTGCTAAGATAAAGCCACCTTCATAATGGGTTTTCCTACACTACCCAAATGCCTTTGACCCAGAGATGGCCTTCCAGATAAGAGAAAAATACCCTTCAAACCTAGAAGAAATACAGAATATGGCAATTACTGTGGAATTCAACATACTAGAAAGAGAGGAAAAGTTAGAAGAAATAAAGAAGAAGAAAGCAGCTTAAGAGAAACTGAATTCTTCAGAGAGAAAGATAGAAATTTTGACAGACACAGTTAACAAAGAAATGCATATGATCAACAAGAGGAAAGAGGAAGAGTATAAAGTTAAAGTTGGAGTTGATTATTCAAAATAGCCAGTACCATTTTCTTGGGAAGAACCAAATCAGTCATTGCAATGCAAAGATAGCTACCAAAATATACTGGCTGAGCAAGGTTGCAAAGAAGAAGATGCGGAAAGTTGTCAGGTAAGTACTATATGCCTTCCTACATCTTGTGCTTCACTATTAAGAGAGTATTACAAGAAAATTGCAAATAGAAACAAGGTAGAATGCTCTAAAGAATCAGTAACGGAAGAAATGGACAATGCAAACCCTTTTCCAAATCCAGAATTTCTCCCCTCAAATCATCTTGGTCCATCTATTTGGATTACAAAACCAGAAATGGAAGATGATCCAACACCTCTTGAGTCCCTACCCTTGTGATTTGAGTCATTTTAGATTGCTAAAGGAAAAGCTATTAGTCGTGAACACTCTCCTTTTTATATGGTGGAACAATCTGAATCATGATGTGTCTATCTCTCCAATGAATCGTGATCCTTGGTGGTTATTAAAACCCTCCAACAAGCAGAATAAATACCCCCTGCGTAGAAAAGCACAGACAGAGGGCACAACGAATGAAAAGGGATAGTCAAAGGACTGTGCCAATTAGTGGATTAAAGGTTAAAACAAAGGTTGAAAAGGTTAATCAATAGACAGAGATGAAGGCAGAAATAGAGAAAAGACAGTGAGGTAGACAGTTAAGAGACAAATCAAGTTTTAAATCCTAAACAGAGTTTAAATGATAAAACAGAGGCAGATCTACCCAGAAACAAATTCGAATGATCAAATCAAAGCAATTACTTCTTCAGAGGATGAATTTTGCGACCTACAACATGTTTTCTTTAATAAAACATCAGCAGTTATTACAAAATAGTCAGAGATATTTTTCATCTACCCAGCAGTTATTGTAAAGTTATTAAAAAGGCCTCAAAGTCAAATATTTCCCAAATTTATCTTAGAAGTTAAGTTGGGAGTTATTATTTCATAGAATCACTCCCAGATATTTTTCCTTGGGCCTTGCATGGTCTCAAAGGTTAAAAACTCATTAACTCTATAATAAATGACATCTGAAACCCTAGCTTAGGATCTCCTCCTCATTTTGCAGATAAATACTGCATGTAAGCTTCATTTTTAGTGTTGGTTGGTTGGTTAATTAACAAATTTTCTATTATTGAGCTAGTTGAGGACTGCTAGGTTGGATTTGAGAAAGCTCTGAGTTGCAGAGATCTATTGTACTGGAGTAATGTAACTATTTCGAACATCAGTAATACAAGCACATTCACAGGATTCTTGAGTTATGTTAATGGTGAAATTTTCCTTCTTTGTTAATGTTTTCCTTCTGTTTTCCATTATGTCCATTATTTCTCTGATAAAAAAATATATATTTTAGAGTAGGATATTTTGTCTTAGCACCCTATTTCTATCTACATTCTTTATCTCAATGTTTTCCTCTGTAAGGTCTGATTAGAGAATTCTTAATTTCTCTCTAGTTCCACCTAGCTTGTTTTCTTGTAAATGCTTTAATAGATTCAAGCCAAAGAAGTCTATGGTAAGCCCTGTCCTTTAGTATAGCTTGAAATATTGTTTTTAAGGCCTTATATTGAAGTATACTTTTTAGGTTCTAAACCAGGGAAGTCTATGGTATGCCCTGTCCTCTAGTTTGCCTTAAATTTTTGCTTTGAAGGTCTTTAGAGTGTTCAGTTAAAGAAGATAGGTTTAGCTTGCTCTTTAGCTTCACTCACTGTTATCTTAAATGTTTTCTTTGTCTGAAATTATTTCTAGGATTGTTGGATTGTTGTCTTAAAGTTTTTCTTATTAAGGTCTGGACAAAGAATTCTATGGTGTGCCCTATCCTTTGGTTTGCCTCAAACAGTTATCTAAAAGGATTTTCTTGTTGAAGTAAGATTAAAATATTCTTAATTGACTTTTAGTTTTGTTGCCTTCACAAATTATTGTTATTTCATATCACATCTAATTTAAGAGATCCACTTGATATAGTTAGCTTGCCCTATGAATACCCTTGCAGATTTTATGGACAATTAAATCACTTTATGAATCCATAGCCCAATGGATTGATATTTCTCATAGTCTATCTATTCAGCTGAAATAGTCCTTCAATTAATCACACCATTTGATCTATCAACCTATCAATCAATCAACCAAAACAAACAAGTCCTTAGAACTTCATAACTAGCCTAATATCACAAACAAGAGCACAAAGACATATCCTCTATAAACAATTACATAGAGAGATACCTCTCTAAATCCAAGAAGGCTATGTCCTAGATTCCAAAGCGATTATGATGTGGTTCCATGCAGCGTTTTTTCTTGCCAATCTTGCAAATCACGGGGAGCCAACTATGGCTGAAAATGGAGGAACTATAAATTACTCTAGAAAATGCCATAATATGAAGCTAACCATGGGGGAATATGTATTGAATAGTCCAATGCTTTCCATTCCAATGGGAGGTGTTGATGTTGTATTAGGAGTACAATGGTTACAAACTTTGGGGACGATAGCTTTTAATTTTCAATAAATTTGCTTGAAATATTTTGCGGAAGGAAAGGAAGTTGAATTATCGGGTATCGTAGGGAAGCCGGGAAAGATAATAATCTCTAATTTCATGAAAAAAATTATGAACAAAGAACAACGAGGCATAATTGCACAATTATTCTCACTAGAAGTTCTAACATCAAAATCATCTATTTCTCCAAATCTCCAAAAATTCTTGGAAAATCATTCCAAGCTGTTTGAAACTCCCAAAGGACTCCCACCTATTTGTGATTATGATCATGTTGAAAAATGTAACAAGGTCGGTCTTCATGTTGACTATGTAATTATGTACTTATGAAAATAAGAAGTCAAAATAATAATATATATTTTTGTTTTACTTACTTCATGGGTTTCATAAGCAAGATTTATTAAGTAGATGGACTACTTATTGATGTCTATTAGGTTTGAGTTAGGTGTCATATTCATGAAATAACTAGTCTAGATATATATATGCTCCAAGACCTTGTGGAAGAAGGGCACGTAAACAGCTCTAAAATAACGTTGAAGACATTCTCCTAACAACCCTCAAGCCAACCTTATTCAACGTTGGAAAATAATGTGGTAAAGATAGCCTACCATCTTTGTTAAAGTCAGCCTAAATTTTGGTTGAAGGGTCAGCCTAAAAGCCAGTCTTGGCACTGTATATATAACACATGTTCAGTGGCCATTTGAACAACAAAAATTGTGGATATCTATGAGGAAAAAGTTTGGATTTGTAACAGAAAAATGCAGATGTGAGTTAAGGTTACGGCTGACAAACTAAAGGATAACATTTGTAGATTGCACATAATTGTATTGCAGACTTCAAGAAGAATTAATAGTGCGGATTTTTGTATGAGTTAAGGGTCGGGAAGCTATTATATATATAATGTTTATATAAAAAGAAGGATGTGGAATTTAGAGACAACTCGACATAGAAGTAGAAGTAAAGTACAACATTCAAAGTGCAAATTTTTTTAAAGCAGGATCTGAAGTAAGTACACTCACATAGTGCATGAAAAGAGATGAATTTGAAAGGTGGGAAAAGAGACCGAGTTCTCTAGGTCAAGTACATAACAGTGCAGATTGTTATAAAAGAGTATAATCAAGTTTTGGTTCATCTAAAAAAGTTGTATCAAGGTCTTGGAAGCATATCTAAGTCAAGGGTCTGAGTCTTGGTCAAGCTAATTTTCATTTGAAGATCTATAAGAATAATTCTTTGTGAGTTTTCCTCTCCAAGAGGGAGAGTTTTTTCCCTGGTTCTACGAGCCTAGGTTTGTGTCTTGTTTATTTTGATAGTTGACATGATGCAAGACTAAACAAGATAACAAAGAAAAGATATAATTAAGCTTAAAAGTAATTATCAAGAAGAGAATTTGTATTAATATAAATCCCTCCAAATTCTCAACATGGTATCAGAGCTAAGGTGTTGAACTCAAGGGTTGCTTGACAAAGGAGACACTCTAGGAAGCGAAGATCAAAATTCTGGGTTGGAAAATAAAATCAGTTTGAAAAGGAAGACTCTCTAGCTTCTTCAAGAAATATCTCCTATCTCATTTAAATGATCAACTCAATCAAGAAAGGTAATTATTGCCATCAAATATTCACATTCAAGACTTTGTTAAAAAGGAGGACCTCAACTTCTGAAGGTATCCTTCATCAAGGATTCAAGATCTCCTACATTGAAGATTCCTATCTTAAAGGAAACCATTGACTTCATCTTCAAACATCATCAAGGAAGTTTCAAGCCACTCTACACAAGTAATTATCCATGACCCTACTTAAATCTGTCAAAATGACTTATTGTAAAGAGAGCAACAAACTAGTTGGGTCATCGAACTTTAGTGCATGGAAGAAGAGGACAGATTTGAGTTTGATTGAAGAGGAAGTCATGGAATATATCAAAGGTTCTACAATCCAACCTCTAAAAGAAAATGCTTCAGCTCATGCCAAGTACATGAAGGGAGAAATTAGAGCCTAGAGGATTCTCATAGAATCCATTAAGGACTCACTCATATCTTATGTATCAAAACTAAAGTCTGCAAGAGAAATATATTGTAGAAATTTCTTGTTTTCCCACCCCGGTTTTCAGTTTTCACCTTATTACTCCAAAATAGTTAAATTCCCTTTCCCATATCCATACATTTAACAAACTAGAAAATAAATTTTGCTGAAAACACAAGTTCTGGAAATTTTTCAGAATGCTGGAAAATGCATAATTAAAAATCAGCAAGCATAAAAACAGACATTTACACATTTGACACAAATATTTTTGGTCAACATGACCCTGGAAAAACCCCCTACAACTCTTGGGGAAAACAAGTTCGAAAGCTCCTTCTTATTTCTGAAAATGCTTTTACAGAGGGGTGAAATATACAGGAAAAATTCTAGAAAATTAATAACAGACTTATCTGGTTTTTTGTGCTTGCCTCTGCCTTGGAAAACGTGCCAGAATAGAAAAATAATCAAAACAGAAATTTATTACAGCAAATGACATTCAGAAATTCGTGCCCAGAACTTAGCTGAACAGTCGTACGGACTGTACGGACTGTACGAAATTTTCCAGCAAGCTGTCTTTCTCGAAAATAGTGTTGGCTGCCTCGATAAACGTGCCCAACCACTGTTATGTATATTTTATTAGTTATTAATTAGATTTAGTCATCTTAGGTTATTAATGTGGAAGGGCATGATCAAAGATCATGCCTCTTCGCTAAGGGACACCTTGAGGCTATATTTAAAGCCTAGGCGATCCCTCATTGTAATCATCTTTTCATATTCATCAATAATAATATATAATTATCAAGTTTACCAGAGTTTTTACACTCCATTGGTATCAGAGCCATCGCTCTTCTGGATCTGTGTGATCATCAGGTTAAAGAATTCGAAGGAAATTTCACAATTTTTTTTAAACCAATTTTTTGCAGATTTTTTTTTCCCTTCCATCACTCTCACGCTCAATTCCTCACTGCACTCACACCCCCACAACCTTCCCCTCTCAAGCTCATACGCTAACCCTCTACCCCCTCACCACCGAACGCTTAACATCACCCTCTACGCACTCACCACCACACTGTTCCTTACCACTCTAGGCCTTTTCCCTCGGCCTTCCCACCTGCACACAACTCTACACAACCTACGCCTCCCTACCCGTGCCCCCACTCCCCGCGGCCCTCATTCACAGTCCACTTCCCACTCACGCTACACCCCCTCACCGGTCTCTACCCCATTCGCAGCTACCCTCCCGGCCTGCACTCAACCCGCGTTCCATTACTTTTTCCGGCCCTGTCAGCTATCTTCCGCCGCCTTTTCCTGTCCCATCTGTCTTCCGCCCGTCCGCCCTCCCCTGTTGCTTCCCCACCGCAGCACATAAACACGTTTTTCGGTCAACAAAAACAAAAATCACGTTTTTTAATAGTGAAACAGTGTGTCGATTTTGAAGAGCCGGTCACACAGTGTGTTCGTTTGGTTGAAGAGCCGGTCAAACAGCGACGTTTCAATACAAAGTTCGGGTATTTAAATCAATATAATAAACGCATTGATGAACCCAGATCAGTGACAATCGGAGAGAACAATTCAATTTGCAGTGATGAAGTTTGAAACAAGTGAACGGTTTGTTTAAAAAACATTTCATGCGGTGAATGATTTGTTAATAGAAACATTCTGATATAAATTAAAAAAACAAAAAAAATCAGACGGGTAACGTGAACAATTTTATATATATAACTATAATATATATACTATATAATTATAATTAATAATTATAATTATATATATATATACTTTATATATATAATTTATACAAATAAAATAATTATTATTATTTATATAAATAAATGATTATTATTATTATTTGAAAAAATATTAATTTAATTAATTAATTAAATATTAATTAATTAAAAAATTAATTTAAAAAAAAAAAAAAGGGAAAAGAGAAACTGGCAGAAAAATATTCCCCACCTCATACGCGTTCGATGTCGTCGTCAATGTCAATGGCTGAATTCTAGAAAAAATTGGTTGATCTCGAGAAACAGATCACTAATAATTCCGAAGAATTCGCAAAAAGATTAGTCGACCTTGAAGGTACAGTTGCAGGGCATTCCAACGACATCAAAAGGGTTCATGATACAAAAAATCGAATAGAAAGACAAATGTGGCTAAATCATCACGAGGCCACAGAAAAGCAGAACGAACTCTTCAATTAGCTAAATGATAAGCTAGATAAATTAAGTCAGACACAATCCCCAATATCTCCTAACAAGGAACAAAATCAACAAAACAATTCCGCAGATTCAGGGAACTCAGAAGAGCATCAGGAAAAAACCAATTCCCCACATCATCAAGAAGATAGTAATGCAGATTTTCAAAATAAGCAACTCTGGAATGCATTCGCTAATCAATATCCCCTTCTTGTTCCACCATTAGCATATCAGCGCAAAGCCAAGATCGACCTACCCAAATTTGATGGTAATGAAAAAAATAGCGTGGCATGGCTTAATAAAGCAGAAGAATATTTTGAGATTTATGACATTACTAGTGATGACGAAAAAATTAAGCATGCTTCCATGAAAATGGAAGGAGAAGCATATAATTGGAATATGTGGTGGAAAAAGACGACGCTCGCTATCAGTTGGAGGAAATTTAAGGATGTGTTCTTCAAAAGGTTTCAAGGCATAAAAGAAGAAAAGTTTTTTTCAACCTTTATCAAATTACGCCAAAAAGGAGATGTGGATGAGTACACTCGAGAATGGGAGACCTTGGCAACACGAGTACCCGGATTATCGGAATGTCGTCTAATCCAGTCTTACATCTCAAGACTTAAAATCCACATACAAGAAGAGCTCGAACTACATGAAATTACGTCCGTAGAAGTAGCAAGGCAAAAAGCAAAAGCTGCTGAAAAAAAATTTGAAAGGATATCGAAACCAAAAAAAGTATATTCAAGGCGACGGTTTCCTCAATCTACAAAAGAAGATAACATGAAATATGTTCCACCACGCCTTCGCGAAGGAGACAAATCTAACTTGGAAACACAAAGAATGAGGGAAGGTAAATGCAAATGTTGTGGCGAAAAATGGGACCCTAAGCACAGATGTGCTAATGGGAAAGAAAAAAATCTGTATAACTGTGAAGCAACTAATGATTCTAAAAATGATGATTTAGACATAGAAAGGATAGAAGATACCCTAGAATTCTCCCCAGAAGTAGATGATGACAGCACTCCGCAAGTGTCATTATTAGCCATGACAGGTATATCACAACCGTAGACACTAAAATTAAGGGGACATATTAAGAAAAACAATGTAATGGTTCTCATAGACACAGGCAGCACGCACAATTTTCTAGATTCAACCATGGCCAAAAGACTCAACCTCTTTACTTTTCCCATGCCTAATATGAAGGTAATGGTGGCCGATGGTAAGAAGATTGAATAGGTAGGAAAATGCCATAAAGTCAAATTGCAGATTAAAGACTTTAGTTTAGAATCTCCATTCTATGTCGTACCACTCGGAGGAGTAGATGTGGTTTTAGGAATTCAGTGGTTACAAACCTTGGGTACTTATTCGGCCAACCATCAGAAGCAGTTTATAAGCTTTAAGTGGGAAGGGCGGAAGCACAAGTTATTTGGATTCCAAGCCCCAGAAAATCAAATCGTATCATCATCCCAGATGATGAAGATGATCCGAAAGGGAGCCCCAGCCTATATAGTCGAATGTCATCATTTAGAGATGTTATCTACAAAAGTCAACCACGAAGAATCACAAGAGGTACAAGCTCTAGTTCAGAAACATGAGAAGGTATTTCAAGATCTACCAATGAAGATGCCTCCTCATAGGGAAATCGAACATACAATAGAAGTCAAGGCAGGATCAGACCCTGTTAACATCAAGCCTTATCGCTACCCACATCACCATAAAACGGAAATTGAGAAGATAATCCAAGACCTTTTAAAATGTGGGGTTATTTCAAAAAGTAAGAGTCTGTATGCTGCCCCAGTTATATTGGTAAGAAAAAAAGAGGGATCATTTCGGCTATGCATTGACTATAGAGGATTAAATAAGATAACAATTAAAAATAAGTTTCCAATTCCCTTTATCGATGAAATGTTGGATGAACTCCATGGCGCAAAATATTTCTCTAAATTAGATTTAACGTCAAGTTATTACCAGATCCGAATTAGATTGGAAGATATACCAAAAACTGCATTTCAAACACATGAAGGTCATTATGAATTTAAAGTAATGCCCTTTGGGTTAACAAATGCACCAACTACGTTCCAAGCCACTATGAACGAGTTATTTCGTCCATATCTTAGGAAATTTGTACTAGTATTTTTTGATGATATTTTGATTTATAGTAAAACCTGGAGGGAGCATTTGCAACACTTGGAAAAAATTCTCACGCTACTAGAAGACCATCAATTCTATGCAAAAAAATCCAAATGCACCTTTGGAAAAGAAGAAGTTGAATATCTGGGACACCTAATATCCCATGAAGGAGTAAAAGTGGACCCTTCTAAGATTAAGGCTATAAGGGAATGGAATAAACCAGTGAACATATCCAAGCTCAGAGGATTTTTAGGATTAACGGGATATTATCGAAGATTTATTAAAGATTATGCGCATCGAACTGCACCTCTTACAAATATTTTAAAGAAAAATTCGTTTAAATGGAATGAAGAAGCAGGGAAATGTTTTGAAGATTTGAAGGAAGTAATGGCTAATGCACCAGTATTGGCAACTCCTGACTTTTCTAAACCATTTATCATTGAATGTGATGCCTCGGGATTTGGTATTGGTGCAGTATTAATGCAAGAAGGGCACCCTATTGCCTTTGAAAGCAGAAAACTAAATAAACGTGAGCGTCTCAAGTCCACATACAGTAAGGAAATGCTCGCAATTATGCATGCATTGGCCAAATGGAGACAATATCTGTTAGGAAGTAAATTTTCCATCTGAACCGATCATAACAGTCTTCAGTATCTCCTTCAGCAAAAAACACTCTCTAAAGAACAACAAAAATGGATCGAGAAGATTGCCGCTTTTGACATGGAGATATTACACAAGAAAGGAAAGGACAATGTAGTAGCGGATGCCATGTCTAGAAAAGATGAGGAAACAACATTACTTGCAGTTTCAATTGTTGTGCCTGAATGGCTTAATGAGATTAGAAGTGAATACGCCAAAGATCCAGAAATGTTGGCTATAATCAATAATCTCCCAGGGAATTCAAAATTTGAATGGAAGAACGATATCTTATGGTACAAAGGGAGAATTTATCTAAATTCCAAATCCAAGTTTATATCAAAAATACTCAAGGAATCACATGATTCCATGTCATCTGGGCATGTAGGATATTTCAAAACCTACTACAATGCACTTCAGTAATTCTTATGGAAAGGTATGAGTCACGATATTCAAAAATATGTTGCAGAATGTGACACGTGTCAAAGAAATAAAAATGAAAACATTATGACACCTGGCTTACTTCATCCCTTAAATATTTCGACTCAGAAATGGGAAGAAATATCGATGGATTTTATTGAAGGATTACCTGTATCGGATGGAAAGGATAAGATCTTCGTTGTAGTAGATAGACTCACTAAGTATGCTCACTTTATCACTATTAAAAAAACAGACTCTGCAAAGCAAATTGCAAAGATATTCTGAAAACATATTTATAAACTACACGGCTTTCCGAAAGTTATTGTTAGTGACAGGGGTGCCAAATTTAAAGGAAAATTTTGGAAGAAATTGTTCAACCATGTTGGAACCTACCTCAATATGAGCTCATCTTATCACCCTCAAACAGATGGGCAAACAGAGGTTGTTAATAAATGTTTGGAAGCTTACCTACGGTGTTATGCTACGGAGAAACAAAATAAGTGGGTCCAATGGTTGCATCTTGCCGAATGGTGGTATAATTCTACTTACCATACATCGACAAAAATGACTCCATTCCAGGCTCTATATGGATATGAGCCTCCGAAGTGGAAAGATTTTGCTTCAGTTCAAACTAATTTGCCAGCAGTAAAAAATCAACTAGAAGAACACCAAAAGGTCGTCCAAATTCTAAAAGAAAATTTGAGTGTTGCATAGAATCGTATGAAACAACAAGCTGACCGTAATCGCACTAAGAGATCATTTGAAGTTGGAGACTGGGTGTTTGTCAAGCTTCAACCATACAAGCAGTTGTCCCTTAAACAAAAAGGAAAAAATAAATTAGCTCCAAAGTTTTATGGTCCGTATCAAATTATGAAAAAGATCAGTCAAGTCACTTATGGGTTGAGCCTTCCCGATACCAGTCGTGTTCACAATCTTTTCCATGTGTCCAGCTTAAAAAAGGCATTGGGTAACCATCAGTTGCCCCAAACAACACTTCCCATTTTGGATGATGAAGGCAAGCTCGTTCTAGAGCCCGAGGGTATCCTATCTACTCGTGATAAGAAGCTGCGCTCTCGTGTTATTACCGAATATTTAATCAAGTGGAAGGACTTGCCCATTGAAGAAGCATCTTGGGAGTCTGAAGCATTTCTCCAGCACCACCCATTATTACGTATGCTTTGAGGACAAAGCATCTTAAGAGAGGGGCAATGTTATGTATATTTTATTAGTTATTAATTAGATTTAGTTATCTTAGGTTATTAATGTGGAAGGGCATGATCAAATATCATGCCTCTTCGCCAAGGGACACCTTGAGGCTATATTTAAAGCCTAGGCGATCCCTCATTGTAATCATATTTTCATCTTCATCAATAATAATATATAATTATCAAGTTTACCAGAGTTTTTACACTCCAACCACCTAGAAAATCGAGCCCTCTTGCTGTTGTACTATTCCTCGAAAAACGTGTTGTCTTTCTCCTTGAAAACCATGCCTCAATACCGTTGTACGGACTGCCGTATGGACTGTTGTACGGATTTATGCGCTGCTGTACAGCCAAGATGCCTCGGTATCTGTGCACTCTCTTACTGCGTCGAAAACCGTGCCCTCCTTGCTGATGTACGGACTTGCTGAGTTTTTCTTCTCCTTCACCCTCTCAAGCTCTCTTCAGAAAAAAGTCTCCAGCTCTCCTTCTCCTCCTCTCTCAATCTGCTCATGAAAGAATAAAATGACCTTTTCCTCCTTTTCCTCCTTTTCCTCCTTTAACCTAACCCTAAGTGACTTTTGGGGAATCCCTAAATCCAATGGCTGAAATAGAATTAGATCTAGGGCTGAGATTAAATGCTCATTTAAATCTCACTTTCTATTTTTTAATTCACCCCACTTTAATAAAGACCCACTTAGTCATTTATTTACAAAGTCACTTTTCCTTTCTAATTTTACATTGACTTTATTAAAGTCACTTTAAAATTAGACTTTAGTAACTTTATCACTTAAAGTCACTTTTAAATTAAATTTGACTTTATAACTTTATAAAGTCACTTTAGTAACTTTATCACTTAAAGTCACTTTAAAATTAGATTTGACTTTATAAAAATTATAAAGTCACTTTAGGAGAAAAATTAAATTCTTTTGGACACTTTTCCCTAGGCCAAAGATCAAAGCCTTAGGGAACCACCTGTCCTCCGGTACCAAATTTCAACATATATAAGAAATTGGTGGAGCTATTTTCTTTGAGTAATGCAGGAGAAGAAATCTCTCTAAGACAAGAACTATAAAAAATGAAATTATCAAGTGAAGAATGAATCACTCCATACTTTATGAGGATTTCTGAAATAAGAGATAAATTGCATGAACTGGGAGAAGTAATGTCTGACACAGATATGACTACAGTGGTGTTGAATGCTCTACCAGAGGAATGTGGAAACTTCACTTCTAGTTTATACAGGAAGAAAGAAGCCACCCCATTCCATGATTTATGGTCTCTATGAAAAATAGAGGAAACAAGACTAAAAATCAAAGCCGATATGGGACCAAGTGAAGAGAATCATGCCTTTGCTTCCACATACAGGAAGAAAGGAAGATTCGGAAAATTTGGCCCTTGGAATAAAAGAAGGAATATGGAAAACGCACAATGCTTTAGATATAATGAACTTGGGAATTATAAAAGAGATTGTCCCAAATCTGACAATGACAAGAGGAAAAGGGAAGAATCCCATATCTTAGATGTGAGCGAAGGACCTAATGCAAAGAAATCTAAGAAAGAAGAATTAAGGGATCTCTACTAAGATTGAGATCATATTCTCCTTTAAGTGATTTATGTTCGTTGTAAAATAGTATAATATGAACCAATGTTTATTTTAGCATCATGATAAAACACATGTTAGGAGTTCTTGGTGAATCAACTCCGGGAAAACCTCTCTAATAATATTACTAAATTAAATCAGTCATCAAGATCAAGGGTCATCATGGAAACAGAATTATGGGATGTAATGACATATTGATGGAGCAGGCCAAAGGAATGAAGCTATTCATTCTAGAGAAATTGCTACAGGATATATATATATATATATATATATATATATGTATATATATGCTGACAATGGATGCTGTGAAGTCATGTCATATGGTTGCATGTAAGAGAATTCCATATTTAGAAGTATGATATATGAAGAAGGATCTCTCGGTGCACTAATAGATGAAATCAACATAATATGTCCTCATGGAATATGAGGTGGTTATATAAGAACAAGAAACTAGAAAATTTGTAAGTTCCTGGGAATGGAGAATGTGCAGAAAGGAAGAGATCATGAAATGCAACCATTTCAAGGCGTGGTTATCATCTGGAAGCCAAGAAGGTGTGACTAATAGATCTCTTGGGAAGATATGTAGACTCTGACAATTTGAGTAAAGGATGATGCCTAGAGAAAGACGTCATGGTGCAAGATAATCACTAAGGTAACTTTTGTTTTAAATTTCATATGTATATGTCTATCCGGATGAATTTGTGCAGGGATGCTAATCATTAGAAAGGATCTATGATCGTTGGAGATGATTCGAAGGAAAGCAGTATGGCATAATTGTGAACCAGATGATAAATACAGATGAATCACTTTCTGGTAAATGACATGACTCATGAATAAAAGTGATGGATGATCTATGCCCTATGGAGCTAAAAATTGAATATTCCTCAATATTGAAATCCATGACATCAAGGGGAGGAAATCTTCATGAGAAGTTAATTGTCTCACCATTTTTGCTACAAGTCCCTGATTGAGAGGGAGCCTAGTGATCATTTTCTTACTTGGAAGAGACTGGGTAATTCCTAAGAATGAGCCTAGGTACATTCCTTATACAGGAATGAGTACATTCCCTTGTGGAATAGGTGCTCCCTGGATGAGAGGGAGAGATAGACACATCATTTTGGTCTTCACTTGGGAAGGCAGAATGGAGGATTGGGTAATCATCTGGCATTCGATACTCTTTGAGAATGTGTTAGGGAATTCAAGATAAGAGTATTCGAGGACTAATATTCTTTGAGGGATAGCTACCCAAGAGAATAATAGTCCAAGAAGGTCATACTTTGAGAACAACCAGGTGGAGTATGTACCTTACAGAGATAATGACTATGGTGTCTATAAGTCATGTGTCTCACCAGAATTGTATCCCATTGTCTCGTTGAGAGATGGAGCTGTTAGTCAAGGCCTTGCATTAGGACAATGCTCGTTGATATGATGCTATACAAATGTGATTAATAATCTGATTCTTCTTATGATATTATTCAATTTGAAAGTGACCATGTACCTATATGAATACCTCCCAAGTTAAGAGGGAGTGTTGAAAAGTGTAACTAGGTCAATCTTCATGTTGACTATGTAATTATGTACTTGTGAAAAGAAGAAGTCAAAATAATAATATATGTTTTTGTTGTGCTTGCTTCATGGGTTTCATAGCAAGATTTATTAAGTAGATGGACTTCTTCTTGATGTCTATTAGGTTTGAGTTAAGTGTCATATTCATGAAATATCTAGTCTAGAAATATATATTTTTCCAAGACATTGTGGAAGAAGGGCACCTAAACTGTTACACCATTTTTTTGGCCATCTAACCCATTATCATTAGATGAACCCAAGTACGCCATGTAAGACCAATTTTACCCTAAGTAAAATTGCTTTCACCATGTTAAATAACATTTATTTATATTTCCTGGTCATATTTAACCCAAAACAAGGAAATTAATAGAATAAATCACTATTTATTTAATTATTTCCTAGGAATAAGTTATTTAAATCATTATTTAATAATATTCCTAGTTAAATTTGACTAAATCATTTTTAAATAATTAAATAAATCATTATTTATCTAATTATATTCCCACCATCTCCCTAAAATAATAAATAAATCATTTATTTATTTATTGTTTATAAATAAAGGAATTGACTCAAGTCAAAAGACCTTTTCCCTCCAAAAAATAGAATAAAATATTCCTAAAGGGTGGTTCTAGAATTTGATTAATAATATTTTATTCATGCAACAAGTTCTAGAGAACCCTAATATTTTGTTATAAATAGGAGGGTTTTCCCCATTCATTAGTCACCTCCATTGCATTAGATCACTCTAGATCTACTCTTGGTCACCATTTTCCATTTTTTCTTTATGAGCTCCCATTGAGTTCTATGTTTGTTTGGGTTTTCTACACCAATAAGAGAGAGGAATTTTAGATCTGAAACACTGAGGACTTTCAAGAACCCATCCCATTGAGGAGAACTGGAAAACACCTTTCTTGTTTTCCTCTCAGGTGCCCCCTTTTAATATAATACAAAAATTCTTTCAAATACATTGTTCTTGTCTTGTCTATTGGATGCATGGAGCCATATTTTACTTTATCTGCTTAATGTATTTTATGCTTAGATCTGGATTTGTGCAGCATTATTTGGATCATCTAATTGCAGATTTAAAGATTTTTGGTAGCCATAATCGATGTTAGGGCTATTTGTTATGCGTAGCTAAAGTGATCTTTTACGACGAAAGATTCATACTAACATAAACAGCTCTCAAAAAATGTTGAAGACATTCTCCTAACAACCCTCAAGACAAACACTAGAAAATAATGTGGTAAAGACGGCCTACAATCTTTGTTAAAGTCGCCTAAATGCTGGATGAAGTTTCGGCCTAAAAGCCATTCTTGGCACTGTATATATAACACATGTTCAACAACCATTTGAACAACAAAAATTGTGGAAATCTCTGAGGAAAAAGTGTGGATGAACAACAAGAAAAAGTGTGGATAAAAAGACACGAAAAAGTTTGGATTTGTAACTGAAAAATGTGGATGTGAGTTAAGGTTAAGGCTGACAAACTAAAGGATAACATTTGCGGATTGCACGAAATTGTATTGCAAACTTCAGGAAGAATTAATAGTGCGGATTTTTGTATGAGTTAAGGGTCAGGAAGCTATTATATATATATATATATATATTTTATATAAAAATAAGGATGTGGAATTCATAGACAGCTTGACATAGAAGTAGAAGTAAAGTACAACATTCAAAGTGCAGATTTGTTTAAAGAGATGAATTTGAAAGGTTTGAAAAGAGACCGAGTTCTCTAGGTCAAGTGCAGAACAGTGCTGATTGTTATAAAAGAGTATAATCAAGTTTTGGTTCATCTGAAGAAGTTGTATCAAGGTCTTGGAAGCATATCTATGTCAAGGGTCTGAGTCTTGGTCATGGTACTTGTAATTTGAAGATCTATAAGAAGAATTATTTGTGGGCTTTCCTCTCCAAGAGGGAGAGGTTTTCCCTGGCTCTAGGAGCCTAATTTTGTGTCTTGTTTATTTTTGATAATTGACTTAAAGAAGGAGAGCATCCATTTTATTATGAAAAATGGCAGGGGCTTGCTTGAGTGTAAAGCAATACAAGGGCGAGGGAAAGAGAGACATGCTTTAAGAAGGATTAGGCTGCACTTTGTCGGTTAAGCCAAGAGGTGCCCCATTGTTGTACCTTACTTTTCATCTTATCAATAATAACTTCCCGAGTCTTTGCTTTCGAGGGTTTCGGCACTCAGCTGGCATGCCAAAATAAAGTAAAATGCTCCCGAGTCCATCTTACATGGAACTCCAAAAAGTATTAGCAATCCTATGAAGAGTTTGTGCTAGAAGCATTCCACCCATATATACGGCTCTTGTGGTAATTTATCAGACCTCTTTGAATAGCTCATGTATTTATCTAGGAGAGCTTTGAAATGGTGGCTATGATATTTGAGGCTCCCCCCCATTAGTAGAGTATCGTCGATAAGCTGAGAATAGTTGATTTTCTTGACTCCATTATCAAATTTAATTATGGTGTTGAGAACCCATACTGACGGTTGAAATCAGAGCTCTCTTTGAAGCATTCGACCATCGGTATAAAAAGATAAGGTGAAAGTGGACATACTTGTCCTAGTCCTCGAGTAGATTGGAAGGAGGGTCCAGGTCTACCATTAATAAGAAGGGGAGATCGAGGGCTTTGTGATGCGAGGCTTTAATAAGGTTGATGAAGGTTGTGGCAAATCCCATTTTTTCTAGAACATCAAATAGGAAGAAGTGCGACTCGGTCAAAGGCATTGGCTAAGTCTAACTTTAAGATGAAGCCTTTCTCATTTCTTGCTTGGGCTGAAATGTATAGCCTCTTGGAGAAGAAGGATGGAGTCCGAGATTTGTCTATTGGCCAAAAAAACCCCCTTGATTTTTCGAAATGAGAGAGGGGAGGAGAGGTTTAAGGCGTGTGGCCAACATTTTAGTCAAGATTTTGTAAGATGAGTTACACAATGATATGGGTTGAAAATGAGAGAAAGACAAAGGTCAATTTTCTTTAGGAATAAGGGAAAGATGGGTGGCATTAGTAAACCCTCCTATTTTTCAATTGCGTTGAGTCCATCTTAGCATCTTAACAAGGTATTTTTTAATTGTTCCCCGAGTATGTTCTATGAAAGCAGTTGGGAAGCCATCTGGACATAGGGCTTTATCGGTTTGAAGCACTCAAATGGCATTTTGTATTTCTTCTTCATTGATTTCTTTGGTCAAATCTGCGTTGATATCCTCTACTGATTCCTTTGGGCATGTGCTTGTAGGAAATTGGAATAATCCTCTGTTTCCTTTATCTCTATTAAAAGAGAGTTGTAATAGTCTGAAATTTGTTTTTTGATAGCTTCTTGGGGTTTTTTTGAGAACGTCCTTCCTCATCATTGATCATGGTGACATTATTTCGACTTTCTGACGGGTTGCTTGCTTATGGAAGAAAGCAAATTTTTATCTCCTCCTTGAAGCCAAAGCTGTCTTGACTTTATTCTCCACTTCTACTCTTCTTCTCTATTAACACAGTACAGCTGATAATATAAATCACTTTCTAGAGCTTTATCCTCTTGGGAGAGCCCATTCTCCTCTATTTTTTTGTGATTTTCCTACGAGGCAATCTTGCAACTATTGCAGACAGCTAGACTATGCGATTGAAGATCATCCAATCTTGATAGAAAAAATGCAAGAAGTGTAGCCAACAGAGCCATGCCAAAATGTGCAGAGAGTTAAGGTTGAACTACGAGACAAAAATTCGAGTGCGAATATGGTAACACGCGGTGGGATGGCCACTAGGGGACCTAAGAAGGAGAGCTGACGAGGGTCCTCTAACCCGACAGAGCACCTATCAACCAGAAGGATTGGACCGAAAAATGGGACAGAAACAATTATCAGCAGTCCACCGGGACCTTGCTCAAACAAGGGAAGCTACTGTGTAGAACACTGCGCACCTCAAGGTGGGTGACGATACCATTATTGTAGGGCATGTATGAAGCTATTCGCAACCAAAGAGCTAAAGAAAACCTTCAAGAATTGATAGATAGTTGTGTAGTGCAGTCCCACCTATCTCCAAAAGTCCAAGATGTGCACAAGCTAGGTTGATATCGGAAACACTAGGGTAGGGGAGATGAGATTAACTACTCAAATGCGGTAACTATGAAAAGGATCGGGTTGTCTTAGACTTGGGGTTAGATGCAAACGTCTTTGCCTAAGAAAACTTGGCGAGTGAAATAGTTAAGAATAACTTAGTCTAGTGTAGAGTTAGGTAAAGTGTGTTTCTTTACCATGTACATTTGGAACTTATAATCGACGAGTCAAGATTTGTAGTGATCGATGATTATCTCTCACCTCGGTAATGTGACACTTGATCCGAGTCACTTAACACTCAGATTGGTCCATGATCTCTATTTAAAGAGCATGGAGGGTCATTTGTATCGTAACCCTATTAATAGAGAGAAACATATGTAACTTTTCTTTTTATATTAATAGATTCCACTGAAGTGACCACGTTGGCTCGGGGCGTGGATTTCATTTCCCTCTTTGAGGGGTTTTTAACCACGTGATTATACTAGCGTATTGCTTTTTGATCTGTTTGTGGCAGTGACGCTTTGGTTCTTAATCTACGGAACTTACCTTGTAAATTCCTACATGGTATTAGAGCTATTTTGAGGGGGCTGCGTCCATTGTTGATCAAAATCCGAAGTTGGTTTGTTGCATGCGAATTTCGTTTTGTAGCTCTACTATTTATGAACATTTTTGGGCTTGGAGAACTACTCGGTTGTGTTCGGAGCATCTGTTACGATGAGGAACACATTTTGTTTCATGCGAAAAGGTTCCAGCTGCCCAAATTATGTCGGTTTAAATATGGAGATATAAAGCATCTATTTTACTGATTATATTTGTTAATAGTTTTGTTTATTTCATTTTTTTTCTATTTATTTTTTTCAGTATTAAGGTTTTTTTTTATTTTTCACGAATCTATGCCCCCTTCTCTTGTGTATGATCTTTTTTGTGCACTTTCCGTGTGATCTCGGCAAATCAAAAAACAAGAAAAAGAAATTTTTTTTGCTACGTATGCTCTTTCCCCGCGTCTTTGTGCAATCTTGGGAAATCGAAATAGTGGAAAAGTGATAGTTGTCGATAAGGGCTAACCGTTTTTTTTTAAACTACCTAATTTTTTCGAGATATTTCCATTGGAGTAGTTATTTTCAGCTTTTCTCGGGTACACTTCTTTTTTTTTAATGGAAAGTGCATGCTAGGTTATTCTTAACGGCACGATTATTTCCAATGGCTACCTCACATGGTAGATATACTTCAAAGTAAAGGGCTTTATAGAATAGCCACGGGTCAATAAACTAAATATTCTAATGATGATAAATCTCCTAAATGGGAAAATAAACAAGATCAAGCATGAGGGTTAATAGGAATGTTCATTTATCAACATCTTCGATTTCACATCCTTGTCATTGACACCCCTTTTGATAAAGCCCTAGAAAAGCTAAATATTTTTTTTGGAATTCAAAAATTAAATCAAGGCCCACCGACTTGAAAATGAGTTGCTTACTTTGGACCCTAATAATTTCTCCTCTATTGAAGACTTTTTGTCGAAATTTAAGACCCTTAGACTTCTTTTAGAAGGTTGTAAGGTCAAAAAGGAAGATGGTAGCCTCATCTATTGCATTCTTGCTATATGTTTGATTCTTTTTTGTGATTCTTTGATAATGAGAACAAGAAAAACTATTACACCTTGGTCTTATCACACCCTGGACACGCTTCTAGAAAGCCTTAGCATCCCAACGGCAACCATATCAAAATAATCCCAAGAAACGGTATCCTAAAAAAGTATGGTCCTAAACCAAACAAGGGTCCCAAGCAATTTCAGTCGCAAACTAAAAAATAAAATCACCAAAATGATAAAGCAAATAAAAACAAAGGGAAGAAGACAAATAGACATTGCAAGACCTAGTGAAACATGAGACCCCATACTACCTTTCATGCTCTTCCTAAAACCTCAAGCTGATCATAAGTCTCTTGTTGCACTACCTATACCCACAAAGGTCCCTAGAAAGATATAAGCCTCTATTTTTTACCTCTTATCCTCCAAGCCCTCTCTGCAAATATTGCAAATAAACTACCAGATTTAATGGAGAAAACTCAAGTCACGAGTGAAGGACACATTCAAAATCTTGAAGGTTTACTTGACCTATTTGAAGTAGGAGAATATGATGTGTGTATTAGAATGTTTGCCTTATCATTACAAGAAATGTTAAGAGTTGGTTTAAAGACCTTTCAGCTTTATAAGCATTATCAATTTTCATCAATTCACTCGAGTCTTCCTAGATAGGTGGGTGGTCATGGGAAATGAGTTTCTCATCATAGAGGAATGCAACCATTTAAAAATACAACCGGGGGAGACAGTACAAGACTTTTCGGCTGGGTTCAATAAAGTATGCAATGCAATACACATAAGATAAAGCCACCTTCATAATGGGCTTTTCCTACACTACCCAAATGCCTTTGACCCGAGAGATGGCCTTCCGGATAAGAGAAAAATACCCTTCAAACCTAGAAGAAATACGGGAATATGGCAATTCTTGTGGAATTCAACATACTAGAAAGAGAGGAAAAGTTAGAAGAAATAAAGAGAAGAAAGCGGCTTAAGAAAGCTGAATTCTTCGAGAGAGAAAGATAGAAATGTTGACGAGACACGAGTTAACAAAGAAATGCATATGATCAACAAGAGGAAAGAGGAAGAGTATAAAGTTAAAGTTGGAGTTGATTATTCAAAATAGCGATTACCATTTTCTTGGGAAGAACCAAATCGAGTCATTGCAATACAAAGATAGCTACCAAAATATCTTTGGTGAGCAAGGTTGCAAAGAAGAAGATGCGGAAAGTTGTCGGGTAAGTACTATATGCCTTCCTACATCTTGTGCTTCACTATTAAGAGAGTATTACAAGAAAATTGCAAATAGAAACAAGGTAGAATGCTCTAAAGAATCGGTAAGGGAAGAAATGGACAATGCAAACCCTTTTCCAAATCTGAAATTTATCCCCTCAAATCATCTTGGTCCATCTGTTTGGATTACAAAACCGGAAATGGAAGATGATCCGGCACCTCTTGAGTCCCTACCCTTGTGATTTGAGTCATTTTTAGATTGCTAAAGGAAAAGATATTAGTCGTGAACACTCTCCTTTTTATATGGTTTGGAACAATGCTGAATCATGATGTGTCTATCTCTCCAATGAATCATGATCCTTGGTGGTTATTAAAACCCTCCAACAAGCGAGAAGAAATACCCCCCTGCGTAGAAAAACACGAGACTGAGAGGGCACAACGAATGAAAAGGGATAGTCAAGGGAGTGTGCCAATTAGTGGATTAGAGGTTAAAACAAAGGTTGAAAAGGTTAATCAAAAGGATTCATCAATAGACGGGGGATGAAAGGCAGAATTAGAGAAAAAGACAGTGAGGTAGACGGTTAAGAGACAAATCAAGTTTTAAAGTCCTAAACGAGCTTAAATGATAAAACGAGCGAGATCTACCCGAAACAAATTCGAATGATCAAATCAAAGCAATTACTTCTTGAGAGGATGAATTTTGCAACCTACAACATGTTTTTCTTCAATAAAACATCAGGTGATTATTAAAAAAGCGATCGAGAGATATTTTTCATCTACCCGGCAGTTATTGTAAAGTTATTTAAAAAAGCCTCAAAGTCAAATATTTCTCAAATTTATCTTAGAAGTTAAGTTGGGAGTTATTATTTCGTAGAATAACTCCCAGATATTTTTCCTTGGGCCTTGCATGGTCTCAAGGTTAAAAAACTCATTAACTCTATAATAAATGACATACGAAACCCTAGCTTGAGGATCTCCTCCTCATTTTGCGGATAAATACGCATGTAAGCTTCATTTTTAGTGTTGGTTGGTTGGTTAGTTAACAAATTTTCTATTATTGAGCTAGTTGAGACGCTAGGTTGGATTTGAAAAAGCTACGATTTGCTGAAGATCTATTAGTCTTGGAGTAATGTAACTGTCGAACATCGATAATACAAGCACATTCACGGAGATTCTTGAGTTATGTTAATGGTGAAATTTTTCCTTCTTTGTTAATGTTTTTCCTTATGTTTTTCCATTATGTCCATTATTTCTCTAGATAAAAAAAATATATTTTAGAGTAGGATATTTTGTCTTAGCACCTATTTCTATCTACATTCTTTATCTCAATGTTTTCCTCATGTAAGATTTCGATTGGAGAATTCTTAATTTCTCTCTAGTTCCACTAGCTTGTTTTATTGTAAATGATTTAATAGATTCAAGCCAAGAAGTCTATGGTAAGCCTTTTTGTCCTTTAGTATAGCTTGAAATATTGTTTTTTAAGGCCTTATATTGAAGTATACTTTGTAGGTTCTAAACCCGAAGTCTATGGTATGCCACTGTCCTCTAGTTTGCCTTAAATTTTTTACTTTGAAGGTCTTTAGAGTGTTCGGTTAAAGAAGATAGGTTTAGCTTGCTCTTTAGCTTCACTCAACTTGTTATCTTAAATGTTTTCTTTGTACGAAAATTAATTTCTAGGATTGTTGGATTGTTGTCTTAAAGGTTTTGCTTATTAAGGTCTGGACAAAGAAGTCTATGGTGTGCCCTATCCTTTGGTTTGCCTCATGATTATCTAAAAGGATTTTCTTGTTGAAGTAAATGATTAAAATATTCTTAATTGACTTTTAGTTTTGTTGCCTTCACAAACTTATTGTTATTTCATATCACATCTAATTTAAGAGATCCACTTGATATAGTTAGCTTGCCCTATGAATACCCTTACTGATTTTATGGACAATTAAATCACTTTATGAATCCATAGCCCAATGGATTGATATTTCTCATAGTCTATCTATTCGATAGAAATACTCCTTCAAATTAATCACACCATTTGATCTATCACCCTATCAATCAATCAACCAAAACAAACAAGTCCTTAGAACTTCATAACTAGCCTAATATCACAAACAAGAGCACAAAGACATATCCTCTATAAACAATTACATGAGAGATACCTCTCTAAATCCAAGAAGGCTAGGTCCTAGATTCCAAAGCGATTATGATGTGGTTCCCATGCGGCGTTTTTTCTTGCCAATCTTGCAAATTACGAGGGGAACCAACAATGGCTGAAAATGGAGGAACTATAAATTACTCTAGAAAAATTCCATAAAATGAAGCTAACCATGGGGGAATATGTATTGAATATTCCAATGCTTTCCATTCCAATGGGAGGTGTTGATGTTGTACTAGGAGTACAATGGTTACAAACTTTAGGGGACGATAGCTTTTAATTTTCAATAAATTTGCTTGAAATATTTTTTTGCGGAAGGAAATGAAGTTGAATTATCGGGTATCGTCAGGGGAAGCAGGGAAAGATAATAATCTCTAATGTCATGAAAAAAAATTATGAACAAAAGAACATGAGGCATAATTGCACAATTATTCTCACTATAAGTTCTAACATCAAAATCATCTATTTCTCTAAATCTCCAAAAATTCTTGGAAAATCATTCCAAGAGTTGTTTGAAACTGCCAAGGACTCCCACCTATTTGTGATTATGATCATGTTGAAAAATGTAACAAGGTCGGTCTTCATGTTGACTATGTAATTATGTACTTATGAAAATAAGAAGTCAAAATAATAATATATATTTTTTGTTTTACTTACTTCATGGGTTTCATAAGCAAGATTTATTAAGTAGATGGACTACTTATTGATGTCTATTAGGTTTGAGTTAGGTGTCATATTCATGAAATAACTAGTCTAGATATATATATGCTCCAAGACCTTGTGGAAGAAGGGCACGTAAACGGCTCTAAAATAACGTTGAAGACATTCTCCCTAACAACCCCTCCAAGCCAGCCTTATTCAACGTTGGAAAATAATGTGGTAAAGATAGCCTACCATCTTTGTTAAAGTCGACCTAAATTTTGGTTGAAGGGTCGGCCTAAAAGCCGATCTTGTGCCTTTGTATATATAACACATGTTCGGTAGCCATTTGAACAACAAAAATTGTGGATATCTATGAGGAAAAAAGTTTGGATTTGTAGCGAGAAAAAATGGGGATGTGAGTTAAGGTTACGGGTGACAAACTAAAGGATAACATTTGTAGATTGCACATAATTGTATTGCAGACTTCAAGAAAAATTAATAGTGCAGGATTTTTTGTATGAGTTAAGGGGATTAGGGAAGCTATTATATATATAATGTTTTATATAAAAAGAAGGATGTGGAATTTAGAGACAACTCGACATAGAAGTAGAAGTAAAGTACAACATTCAAAGTGCAAATTTGTTTAGAAAGCGGGGATGCGAAGTAAGTACACTCACATAGTGCATGAAAAGAGATGAATTTGAAAGGTGGGGAAAAGAGACCGAGGTTCTCTAGGTCAAGTACATAACAGTGCGTGTTATAAAAGAGTATAATCAAGTTTTGGTTCATCTGAAAAAAGTTGTATCAAGGTCTTGGAAGCATATCTAAGTCAAAGGTTGAGTCTTGGTCAAAGCTAATTTTCATTTGAAGATCTATAAGAATAATTCTTTGTGAGTTTTCCTCTCCAGGGAGGGAGAGTTTTTTTCCACTGGTTCTACGAGCCTAGGTTTGTGTCTTGTTTATTTTGATAGTTGACATGTGCCTATGGAGTAAACCTTCTTGGGTGGTTGGTTTTAGTATATCCCTCTCGAGAACTGGGTGCAGGGAGACGATCAGTCCAGCTATCTTTCATTCACAAAGATGGTATGAGCATGTTCATATTAGCTTGAAATAAATTGAAGAAATGCAATGAAATTACCTCTTTGACAACTTTAGATCCTTTGGAGAGCACTAAAACCAAAGAAAGTGTCCTTCTTCATGACTCAGTGGAATCTGCAATCGGTCAAAGCAGTAAACACGATATGACAAGTATTCTATCAATTAAATCAACAATAAACATCTAGATTATACACATCTGACCATTCATATCATACTAAACAAATATTGAAATAACAATATAACATTAAGCATCGAATGGTTAAAAGCAGGCATAGTTCTATTGATTTTGAAAGAAGAGGATTACAACCATCAGGTTGTACCCAAGTATCTCAGTCTCCCAATCTCTTCTCTATCGAGTGAAGAAGTCAAGCCAAGCAAGCTCTCTAGGAGCCTCTTTGACTCTTGGCCTTCTGATGTCACCACTATTCTCTATTCCACAGAGTATGCAAGAACTTTTGAGCAATCCTTGACCTTGATTAAGAGCCTTGACTCCTTCTTATAGGAGAGGGAGAAAGCCATTATTTGCCCTTTCTCTTTCCACTGGTTTGGAATGGAAAAGGCTTAGATGTTTCTTTAGTCTCCATGCTTTTGCCTCTCTTTGGGGTTGAGTCTTCTATGGCAATGACCAACAATGAGCGAGACCTTGCGGTTTCCTTTGTGCCGACTCATCGTGAGGGAAAGTGGGAGATTCAAATCTTTCTCATGCTCTTTCCCAATTCAAACTTAAACTTGGGTAACGTGACCTTGAGTGTCGCCGAGCATTGCCCTAGCCACTAACGACGATATATTTCTTGCACAGTTATAACGCCCTTATTATTCTATATATGTGTGCACGTGAGAAATAGGTTTAATTTGGGTCTTTGTACTTCTTCCATGTTGTCTTCCCCTACGATGTGAGAGTATTTTGACTGTAACAACATGATGCGGAGACTAACAACATAACAAAGAAAGATATAATTAAGCTTAAAATTAATTATCAAGAGAAATTTGTATTAATATTAATCCACACAAATTCTCAACACTAAATTATCGAGCTAAGGTGTTGAACTCAAGGGTTGCTTGACAAAGGAGACACTCTAGAGCGAAGATCAAAATTCGGGTTGGAAAATAAATCGATTTGAAAAGGAAGACTCTCTAGCTATTGAAAATATCTCCTATCTCATTTAAATGATCAACTCAATCAAGAAAGGTAATTATTGCCATCAAATATTCACATTCAAGACTTTGTTAAGGAGGACCTCAACCTGAGGTATCCTTCATCAAGGATTCAAGATCTCCTACATTGAAGATTCTATCTTGAAGCCATTGACTTCATCTTCAAACTATCATCAAGGAAGTTTCAAGCCACTCTACACAAGTAATTATCCATGACCCTAGCAAATACATCCAAAAATGACTTATTGTAAGAGAGCAACAAACTAGTTGGGTCATCGAACTTTAGTGCATGGAAGAGAAGAGGGCGGATTTGAGTTTGATTGAAGAGGAAGTCATGCAAATCCTATCAAAGGTTCTACAATCCAACCTCTAAAGAAAATGCTTCGGCTCATGCCAAGTACATGAAGGGAGAAATTAGAGCCTAGGATTCTCTGTAGAAGATCCCGTAGGACTCACTCATATCTTATGTATCAAAACTAAATTATAGAAGAAATATATTGTAGAAATTTCTTGTTTTCCCATAGGTTTTAGTTTTTCACCTTATTACTCCAAAATAGTTAAATTCCCTTTCCCATATCCATACATATAACAATTTGGAAAAATAAATTTTTTCTTGAAAACTGTCTCCATAAACAATATCGCAGCTTGGGAAAGGAACACAACTTTAATGGTGTAGCGTTGCCCCAAGGTCTTGACCGCCAATTCATAAGCGCATATTTCTCAACATGTGAATGAGGGAGTTGTCATGGAGCATAGTGATCGATTACCGATCCGATAATGTGTTAACGAGACGAAGGTGTCCACCGATAATGATGATGGTCCCTACAGATGCCCGGTACAATCTAGCGAGTGTGAATAAAAGGAGTTGGTCGAACACTCGTAGAATCATTCGACAAACCAATGATGAAGACCACTTGATCGAGCAAGACTACACCTCTCTTGATGTCTACAAGTATCTGAGTGCGATTGTTTACGGATCAACTTCCTAGATAAGGTGTTGAAGTCGATAGGAAGTGATACGGTAGAGGTAGGCTTGAGGCGTCCTACATCGGTCAACACGAAACGGAAACCAAGCGATTTTGTTTATGATTTGAGATAAGGAAGAGTGAATGGAACGTCGGGCAGTAAATAATTTGGCATAATGAACGGTTTGGTTGATAACGGGGAGGAAGTAGATAGCGAGATGCCTTGAACAATAGAGCACTCTAGCGGGGTACTAGGCGGTGAAGCATGTTGAACACCCAAGAGTGTGTTAGGATTTTACGGTGCGAGGGGACAACGGGAAATGAAGGCTAATACTCATATATGGTAGGGTTCGGCTAGCTGAGAAAGAGTTTTACGGGAAGTGCCATGTTCAAAATTTTCTTTGCCAAATTGACCTTTTTGAAAATGTAACGAGAGGTAATATCCATCTTGTCCAAATTTTTCCCAGAGTACGGTGCAGTTTAACGAGTCCCGAGATGAGTAAACTCGGTGAATTTTTCATGTTTAGAGTACGAAAAATGTCGGGAAAACAACTTGTGCCCCATACGATTAGGTTTAACGAGTCCGGATGAGCAAACTCGGTGAATTTTTCATGTTGGGGTACGAAAATGTCATAAAGACGGCTCCATTGGGGTACCTTTGTCATGTCTTGATAACGGGCACGGCAAAGGGTAATAGTAAGCTTAGAAGCAGGTTCATTTTCCGTAAGTTAGTATCGGAATCCGGAAAAGTGAGAAATCTATGGTTCAATGGACGTCTACCTCATTTTGTTATGAGTACGAGGAGACGAAGTAAACTCAAACTTCTTTGTGGAATTTTAACGAGTCCACCAAAGAAAACTCGGTACCTGCGTGAAATTTTAACGAGTCATGCGGAGAGAACTCGATACCTCAGTGAAATTTTAACGAAGTCACGCGGAAAACTCGATACCTCGGTGAAATTTTAATGAGTCACGCGGAGAAAACTCGATACCTCGTGAAATTTTAACGAGTCACGCGGAGAAAACTCGATTTACTTTTACTGTTTTTAAAGAGCGTTGAAAAAAGAGGAAAAGAATGGCTCCTTGTTCATTTGTCTCGGTGGTTTAACGAGTCGACAAAGGTGACTCGGGATTTTTTTTTCGGTTTTATGAGCGAGAAAAGGATTCCTAAAAGAATGCTCGAGCTTCTTCTTGGTTTTAACGAGTACGAAGAGAAAACTCTAGGTTTTCGGATTAACGAGCGAAAAGACCAAAAAGAACGCTCGATGCCGACCGTGTGAGTTTAACGAGTCCGAAGAGAACTTGAGGGTTTTTCGGATTAACGAGCGAGAAAAATACCATAAAAGAACGCTCGATAAAACATGAGTGTGTCTTCTCTTAAATCTTGATCCCTTATTAGAGTCATCGGTACGAATCTCAAGAGTTGCGACATGTGTACGGCGAGGAATCACGACTTTGCCGGCCCGACTTAATAGAGTCATACTGAGAATTAGCTATAAGAAGGTCGGAGAGACATTCATTTCAGCATTTCGAAGTCTTGTGAAGAAGCTCACAGGTGGAAAAAGGGGTGGAAACATTTGGTGATTACGATTACGTCCAAGACACTTGATTTTCTATTCGCGAGATCCGGGTAAGAGCTAGAACCTCTTGTTATCATTTAATTGCCAATTTTTTGGTTTTGCGGTTCAAAATTAGGAAATTTTGAGGCCTAGAAAAATATTTACACGCACAACGCGGGTCGGGAGTACAACATCGCGTTAAACGTACAACCGTGAGGGATGTAAGCGTTAGAAACGCTCTGTTTTGTATTAGTGGTAAGCGTTAGGCACGACATGCTTTCTAGCGATTCAATTTTCATTTTTGAAGTGGTCCGGGCAAATTTTAATCGGTTGAAAATGTTGCATTTGCGGTGTTGTTTGTTAATCATGAGTATACGGCGAGAGAGAGAGCATGGCGGGAAGAACGAGAGATGGTGACGGATGCGGCAAGTTTAATGGCTCTCCCGGTGCGGATTGCTTAAGTATGCCCGTTTAGAAGCAGTGAGGGGTCAAGAGGACCTCTGAGGGTGGTTGATCAGCCCGAGTGGGACGAACGGCATCATGTCTTTCGAATTGGTGGCAACGAGCTCGCCATCGAAAAAGATGATGTTTACTTTTGACCAGCTTGTCATGTCGTGGGACGAGCCCAACTTGACGAGTCCCGAGCTGCCCTCGTTCTACTGCGATTTGATCCATGCGCCTTGCATACGTGGCACCCGGTACCGCTGAGTAACCGGATACCTATCGTACGGTGACTTTGAGACCCTTGCGGTCTATTCTATGGATGATTGTTCTGTGGCGGGTGCCAAGAGTCGGCATGTGGCTGCGAAGGCCCGGATGCTCCTAGCCTTGGATTGTATGCGGCCTCGGAGTTTTCGATTGGTGTGACGGTGTAGTCGGTCGGGTCGAAGCGAGCTTACTTGCATGCAAGACCGTACTCAAAGAGAATTTGGGTATGGAACAACGATTGTTTCTTTCATCACCGGAGCAAATACCCTTGCCCGATGAGCGGGATCCCAACGGCGCCATTGGGTCCACGCGAGCCGAGAAGCCGGAGGCTCGGTGGGCCACTTTGCTTCCACGGACGGGAGAGGGTCATGTCGAGTCAACATTTCGATGAGGGATTTTTTGATTGGATGGACTCTCGGATCATCGCGGTTGAGGATTATCCCTATGCGGGGATGAACTTCACGGGCGATCTCGAGCGGAGTCACGCCCCCCGGCACCCGGTGGGGGAGCTGGGTGGTAGAGAAAAAAAATGATCGGTTGTTTTCAAAGGATTTTTGTTTTTAGCTTTTGAATGTTTATGTAAATTTTTTTTGTTGAAAAAGGGGTGAAAATGAAATTTTGACATGAAACTTTTTCTTGCTTGACACGGATGTGGCACCCATCGGGTCCGGTGGGGCCCCTCGGCCCATGCACGGCGGAGGATTGCGGCTACCGCCGAGCTGGCGCACACATGAGAGGTGGGCGGCGACGACGATGATGCCCGGGTTTACATGAACTCTCCGGGAACACGGAGGGTACGTATGGGTATACCACGCTTCCTATGCGGGAGGTTCCGGTTCGTCTGCCCGGCGGCATACGTAAGGTGTGCCGGAGAGATACCTGGTTCCTACGAGGAGGATGGCTAGAAGCGAGTTGTATGCTATTATGAGCATCAAGCTTAGGCTGTTTGGAGTAGATGTATTAGTGTCGGAGAGCATGGCTTAGTGAGCCAAATTTTGTAAAACACCCGAGTTTTGGGAGATTTTTCTTTTTGATGTTTTTTCTATGTCTTGGACATGACATATATATATATATATATATATATATATATATATATATATTTTTTGGTGATTTTGTGTTTTTAAATTTTTATGGATTTTTTGATGTGATAAAAATATATGTACTCATGAGTAAATCTTTTACAATAAATGTGACAAATGCCCGATCTAACACATAATTTGCCAAAAGAATCGGCTAATGCATTAAATTCTCTAGGAATGTGCTCAAATGTGATTGTTTGAAATTGATGTTCTAAAATTCGCACTCGTAAAAATAACGCAACAATACGGTGGCGGACGCAGTAATGATTGTTTAGTTGCATAATCATGAGTTGGGAATCTGCCCGACCACTAAGTCGGAGATGTCACGAGATGCGGCTTCGGTGAGGAGTTGGATCAACGACATGTACTCGGCCACATTGTTGGTGGCGTTACCCAGGGAAGATCCCCCGAACCAAGAAGGTCGACTCGGGCGTATAGAGAACCCAAACGTGCAAACAATGTGTCTAGTGTGATGACTAGCACGAGTACGCATACTAGACGTGTGATAACGAGTGTGATGACATACGTGCGAAGAAAAAGATTACATGAGAAAAACACTTCAAACGAAACAAATAATCCGAAGCATCAAAATAAAAATAGGCAAAACTTATATACATAAAATTACAAAGCATATGCCTAGTGTGAAACTAGGCAAAATACTTCTTCGGATAGAGGCCGTTGCGGGGCTCCTCGAGTGGAATTCCATTATAGTCCTGTAGTTCGTAAGCTCCTTTTGAGAGGGCTTTAGTAATTATGTAAGGACCGAGCCACAATGGTTGGAGCGTTCTTTGCCCCCAAGAGGTCGTGTTTTTTATCATAAGCGAGAACAATATCGCCTTCTTGGAAGAACGGGGCAATGATTTGTCGTATTGATCTTTAACTCGGCCATTTGGTGGCTTCGAGTGCTAGTGTAGCATCTCGACGAGTTTCATCCAAGTGATCGAGCGAGAGCAAACGCTCTTCTGTGGCGGTGGTGCCGGGCGGGGTTCAACGGCTAGTTTAAGTGATGGGATTTCGCACTCAATCGGAAGTCTTGCCTCCGGGCCGAAAGCAAGTTGGAAAGGTGTGATATTTGAAAAACAATACGGAATATTTTCCATGATACATCTTGACCGAGATATCGATGAGCGAGTGTGCGGAAATATTACCCATGTTGCCTTGAATCGATAGTGTGGACGGTCGTATAAGAGAGAGGAATTATCTCGGGTTGGTCAAGACGGGATTTCGAGTTTTTATCGCCTCGAATCAATCGTCGAAGCGCGATGGTGGAACTTTCCCCGAGTCGTTCTTCTAATGACATGATCTCTCGAATAGCTTCGTACGTAGGCCGAGACTTCATTGAGGAGAGATCCTTAGAGAGAAGCTGACATGGGAGAGGGTTGTACTGTGGTCGAAACCATATCGGTGGAGGGTTCGGATGCGACTTGGATGGCTTGGTAAGCCAACTCAAACGGTGAAAGCGGCATCGATCTCCATAGGAATCAATTTACGAAGGTGCGGAATGATCCATCGGGTCGATAGAGCCATCAGAAGAGGTGGATATCATTGCAACGTGTTTGGGATGCGAGGCGGCGGTAGAGGAAAACAACCCGGTAGGGAAGATGCCTTGAGAAGGCCGTGCCGTGCGACGTAAGTGTCGGGGACACCTCCTATTAAGGGTACGAGCTACTTGGTAAAGTGGAATAATCGGGGTGCGAGAAGGATATCGATCGGCCAGTGACTATTTTTACATCCGATGGAAATAGGATGAGTCGGAAGACCGAAGACACGATGGCGGTCATAACATAAGACCAGCGCGGCCAGGAGCAATAGATTATAGTCGAGATGACGCTCGACTTCAACGTCCCATTTACCGTTTTCCCACCCGAGTGACGGGAAAGCTAGCAAGGTATCCTTTGGGTAGGAACATGTGGCCATCGAAAGCTTTCGGGGGTGATGGCGGGGTTAGAGTAGGAGAACCTAAATTCAGCCGACAAGCTTGTGAGAATACTTGCTTGGTCGAAGCACCTTCGTCTATGACGATGCGATGGATGGGTCCCCTTTCGACACCACACACTTTTTGGAATGCGAGTTGATGTGAGAGGCGAGGTTTAGCCTTTTCCATATCAAAGATTGCTAGCGTGGAATCCTGGGGGTCTATTCGCCAATGGCCGAAAGCAAGGCTTTCCTTTGTGCGGCACCGGAGCCGGTTTGTAATACTTCGAGTGCCGACATGACGGTGCACAACGCCAAATCTTCTACAATATTGTAGTTTTGGGCTGCACGTGCGAAGGAGGTATTATGAGTCATGCGTCGAAGCGTCCCTTTGGGGGGACGAATTACGGGTTCGAGCGGTAGGCCTTTCGATATGCAAATCGTTAGGCGGTGGCGGTTGGAACTAGTTCCGAGGTTCTTGAGCATCTGTGGTAGGGGCTCCGCAAAAGCTTGGCGCGAGTTTGAAGGTCGATACTCTCGATGCCATAAATGGCGAGATGGTCCTTCGCGGAAGGATTCGAACCACCATTGCCCCATTGATGGGGTTGTGGCGGGTTGTCAACCATATGTTGATGTTCTTCTTTCGGTGGGGGAAAGGATTGTGAAGAATGGCGGGTGTTCTCCCAAAATCCTTGTTAGCAATAAAATCGGTGCATTCACGCAGCAGGGACATTTGTATGTCGAAGTGGTCCTCCGCACGGATTTTTACAAGAAATCTCATGGGTTTATCCTTTCCTTTTTCATTTAGCGACATTTTCTGATTAGAGTTATTACGATTATTCGTGCTCTTCGAAGAAGATGTTTCTTCTTATTCTCCCTATTTTTCCCGTTGGGTTTTTGTGGGGGTTTGCACGGGTACACGGCGAAGGAGAGGAGTCATTTGATGGGGGGCGGTGGCGGTAGGATGGTGGAGGTTTGCCCACGAGGCCCGATTGGTGGCTACACCGGAGATCGCGCCAACGGAGCCATCGGCATGCGCTCGGTTTACGATGGCCGGAGGGTTCGGGTTACCGGGGGCATGGGGGAAACGGTCGTAAAGCGTGCCCGATTGTGAATAGATCAAATCCGAGGGTCTTTGAGCCGATGAATACATTGATCTTGTCCTTTGCCTGAAAGGCTAATGTCTTTAGAGATATGGGGTAAAAGAGACTTGCAAAACCAATTTGCCAAGAGATGGTCGGTAGGCTTTGACAAGCCTCCTCTGCGTCTCCATTCATGGATATGGTCGGAGATGTGGGTGGCGATGTCTTGGCGCGGTGATGTTAACAGTGCAATGCTGGTTTCCACTGCGATTGGTAGTTGAAAGTTCTTTAAGAACTTCCGTCGCTAAAGCGAAGCATTATTGATGGTCGCGTGGTAATTCAATGTACCACTTGGCGGCATTGCACTGTAAGGGTGCGGGGGAAAACGGTCGAGCGGACACTATCATCTGTGAGATTGGATATGGACTACAAAGCGGAAGGTAGTGATGTGTGCGGCGGAGTCATCTCCATGCTTCTAGTCGAACTTCGGGATATCTGAAGGAATTTTATGGAGTATAGGAGGCCAAAGCGAGTTGTGATTGATGGGGTTGTTTGTCGGCTTATGGATGTCGGGTATGTCCAAAGTACATGAAAACGGTGTGGATTTGCCCAGGAGTCCCTGGCAAGGCAATATGGGGTGACTATTTGGACCATAGGGTCCCCCCATCCACGTGTTACCGAAGGGTAAGTGGGACTTTGATAAAAACCTCCCATAGGTGGAGGAGTAGGAACATACGGTTTTGTCCATAGGGCATAGTGTATTGAGGGGCAAATGGTTGGTTTCCCCCGGCGTAAAGTGCCCTCCCACTCCGGACGGAGGTTGGGGTTAGTTAGTCCAAATGGATGCAATAGAGTTTCCGGAGGCATACTAGTATTTGCATAATTTGGCAGTAGTATAGATCCTACGCCTATGTTTGAACCACTTAAGGGGATAGTATTTACAATGGTTTATTACATTTAATACTATGAATTGCATAGGAAGAGAAATATTCCCTGCTACTGTCTGCGATAACACGCCTGGTATAGTGGCCGGGGGTTTGAACTCAACGAGAGGGTTCCAGCTTAAGGGTTGCTAAAGGGCACCGAAGTAGTCGTGCTCGTGGGAGGAGCTCTTAGTGGTCCCCAACGTGGTCACGGTAGGGTAGATCTTGAAGGGTTCGGTAAACTGCGGCGGTTGTGTTGACCATAGGGTTGGGGGTAGGCATATATTTGGCTCTGGGGTTACCAGTAATGACATAGGGCGACCACGGCGGGGAGGATGATGGCGAACCGGGGAATGGTTGCCATTGGTATCGACCGCTGTGGATACGGTGGAGAAATAGATGTTGGTGTTGCCGCGGGCCTTCATATCTTGGCGCGGTGGAATGCGGATTATCACCGGTCCTAACGGATCGGTGAGCGGAGGATTGTAATTAGGTACAATGCCTTCGGTGAAAGGGTCCTCGGGGTCCAGGGCCGATAAGAGATACATGTGATAATCCAGTTATTCCAAGGGCGCTCTTCAGTAGAAGGCCCGAGTTCCTGAGTTCAATCTTTCCTCTAAGGTGAGAGGAGGTAGACCTTGTTGTCATCTAGGCTGACGGCATGGGTCGGGGGACGCCACGGTGACAGTTTAATTTTAACAAATTTTATTTAAAATGTGATGTATTATGAAGTCTCAAGTAGTAACCACACACTTACTAAAAATAAAAAATACTCTCTAAAATCAATCAACAAGCGACGGTATAGGGTGCCACGTACGGCGTACTACGGATTCCTTTGGTGATGAAATCGATCTCCCAATAGCATACGAGAGAGGGTTGGTCGAAAGTACAGTTACGGTTACTCTAGAGCTTCGCCGAACCCCGGAGACGATAGGCCGCTAACTTGCTCTCATGAACACGAGTGCCCTCCTAAGGCGAAGGCAGTACGGTCGAGTACATTTCGGTACCCGAGGACAACCGTCCCGGTCACCTGTGTAAGTCCCTAAAGTATAGCCACTAAGGATACCTAAAATCACAGACACTATCGGGGGTCCACGGTAGGGGCAGTGTGCTATATGGGCGAGAATACCTGAGTCCCCGATCTGGTTTCGACATCCAAGAAGGCAATACTAACACACCCACGGGATGCGGTCGAGCGGGCTACCTTCTAGTGCACCCAGAAGTGACATCTGTTATTGAAGCTCCGGTAAAAGACGGTCCCAATAATGTGAGTAAGGCGAGTTTCACTCGTTAATAGCTCTAGTTTTTCAGATTTGAGATCTTGGGTAGTTTTCTCACTCTCTAACCCAAGATCCTAGCTTTGGACTCTGTTTGTGTGAGCTCGAATTTATTAGATTGATTTTATTATCGCTTTGTTTTAGTGTACTTTTATTAGTCGGCGGAGGGGAAATGGACGTATGAAGTATAGTGAGACTCTTGACTCAATAAACCATGCAAAACATGCTCTAAATATTAACTATTAGACAATGTTTCTACAAGGAGAGGTTTCTTTTTCAATCATCCATGCCAACATGTAAATAACACGAGCACAACTTTTTAGATTCGGACTTCTATACGCACTCTTTTAACGATCTGTGAACCAAACTTTCGAATAAACTCGACTTAAATGTAGAAAAATAAAAAAATTCTCTTTAAAAAAGTAAATGCTTTGCACACTAACTAAATAAGAGAAACAAATAGTAATGCCAATTTATGGAGACAAGTACAGAGTTCGGTCTTGTGAGAATGCGAGTGGCCAAAAAACTCCTGACTAAAACACGGTCACGAAGTGAACAACGGGGTTTGGGTACAGGTACTTGTACATGCGGCGAGAAAATACGGCGTTATAGCATGTTGTATTTAAGCCTAGGCTTGCGTTATAACGCCTTGGATATCTTGCATAGGTCACGTTAACCGAGGGGAAAAGCTCTTGATTGGCCGAACGAGGGCATAGGATTGAACTACGCAAGCATTTGGTATGTCTCTTGGGCATCAAAAAATGGTCGGAAGGATGCGAGCAGAGGGAGAGAAAGAAATAAAGGAAAAAATAGTCCGAAAACTATGGGGACGGTCCCCGATTAGGTCGCCAATTACGCTATAGGAGTATTGCTTGGGTGGTTGGTTTTCGTATATCCCCTCTCGGGAGCTTTACGGTGCCGAGGAAGCGGAACGATCCCAGTTAGCTATCTTGTTCACAAAGATGGTATGAGCATGTTCATATTAGCTTGAAATAACTTGAAGGAATACAATAGAGAATTACCTCTTTGACAACTTTAGAATCCTTTGGAGAGCGCTACGCGGCAAGCAAGAGTCCTTCTTCACTGGCTCCAAATACGAATCACATAATCGGTCAGCTTTAGCGTAACTTACGATATGACAAGTATTCTATCAATTAAATCAACAATAAACATCTAGATTATACACATACGAGCCATTCATATCATACTAAACAAATATTGAAATAACAATATAACATTAAGCATCGAATGGACAAAACGAACATAGTTCTATTGATTTTGAAAGAAGGAGGATTACAGCCATCGGTTGTACCAAGCCCTCCTCGGTCTCCCAATCTCTCTTCTCTATCAAGTGAAGAAGTCCAAGCCAACAAGCTCTCTAGGAGCCTCTTTGACTCTTGGCCTTCACAATGTCACACTATTCTCTATTCCACAGTATGCAAGAACTTTTGAGCAATCCTTCGACCTTCAATTAAGAGCCTTGACTCCTTCATATAGGAGAGGGAGAAAGCCATTGTTGCCTTCTCTTTCCACTAGTTTGGAATGGAAAAGGCTTAGATGTTTCTTTGATCTCCATGCTTTTGCCTCTCTTGGAGTTCGGTCTTCTATGGCAATGACCAATAATGGTGGTGCTTAACGATTCCTTTGTGCTGTGACTCCTTCATGAGAGTCGGAGATTCAAATCTTTCTCCGCGCTCTTTTCCCAATTCCAAACTTAAAGCACGGGTAACGCGACCATCAAGTGTAAACAAAGCGTTGCCCTAGCCACTTGCGTGGCCAATATATTTCTTGCACAACGTTATAACGCCCTTGTTCTGTTCTATATGCGTTACCCTGGCGGAAATAGGTTTAATTTAGGTCTTTGTACTTCTTCCATATTTGTCTTCCCCTCTGGTGATGAGGAGGTATTTTTGACTGTAACAACATGATGCAAGACTAAACAACATAACAAAGAAAAGATATAATTAAGCTTAAAATTAATTATCAAGGAGAGAATTTTATTAATATAAATCCCTCCAAATTCTCAACATGGTATCAAAGCTAAGGTGTTGAACTCAAGGGTTGCTTGACAAAGGAGACACTCTAGGAAGCGAAGATCAAATTACGGGTTGGAAAATAAAATCGGTTTGAAAAGGAAGACTCTCTAGCTTCTTGAGAAATATCTCCTATCTCATTTAAATGATCAACTCAATCAAGAAAGGTAATTATTGCCATCAAATATTCACATTCAAGACTTTGTTAAAAGGAGGACCTCAACTTACGAAGGTATCCTTCATCGAGGATTCAGATCTCCTACATTGAAGATTCCTATCTTAAAGAAAACCCTTGACTTCATCTTCAAACATCATCGAGAAGTTGCAAGCCACTCTACACAAGTAATTATCCATGACCCTACTTAAATGTTGTCAAAATGACTTATTGTAAAAGAGAGCAACAAACTAGTTGGGTCATCGAACTTTAGTGCATGGAAGAAGAGGACGGATTTGAGTTTGATTGAAGAGAAAGTCATGGAATATATCAAAGGTTCTACAATCCAACCTCTAAAAGAAAATGCTTCAACTCATGCCAAGTACATGAAGGGAGAAATTAGAGCCTAGAGGATTCTCATAGAATCCATTAAGGACTCACTCATTCCTTATGTATCAAAACTAAAGTACGCAAGAAATATATTGTAGAAATTTCTTGTTTTCCCACCCTAGGTTTTCGGTTTTCACCTTATTACTCCAAAATAGTTAAATTCCCTTTCCCATATCCATACATTTAACAAGTAAGAAAATAAATTTTCATGAAAACACAAATTACGGAAATTTTCGGGGAATGTTGGAAAATGTAATTAAAAATAAACGAAGCATAAAAACGATCATTTACACATTTGACACAAATATTTTTTGGTCAACATGACCACTGGAAAAACCCCCTACAACTCTTGGGGAAAACAAGTTGAAAGCTCCTTCTTATTTACGAAAATGCTTTTACGGAAGGGGTGAAATATACGGGAAAAATTCCGGCAAATTAATAACGGACTTATACGGTTTTTTTGTGCTTGCCTCATGGAAAACGTGCGAGAATAGGCTGAACGATCGTACGGATACATGCAATTTTCACGCAAGTGTCTTTCTCGAAAATAGTCTTGTTTGCCTCGATAAACATACCCGACCATTGTTATATTTTATTAGTTATTAATTAGATTTAGTTATCTTAGGTTATTAATGTGGAAGGGCATGATCAAAGATCATGCCTCTTCTAGGGACACCTTGAGGCTATATTTAAAGCCTAGGCGATCCCTCATTGTAATCATCTTTTCATCTTCATCAATAATAATATATAATTATCAAGTTTACCAAAGTTTTTACACTCCATTGGTATCGTAGCCATCGCTCATACGGATCTGTCATGATCATCGGGTTAAAGAATTCGAAGGAAATTTCGAATTTTTTTTAAACCATTTTTTTGCGAGATTTTTTTCCCTTCCATCACTCTCATGCTCAATTCCTCCTTGCACTCACCCCCACAACCTTCCCCTCTCTCAGCTCATACTTCAGCCTGCCCCCTCACCACCCAACGCTTAACATCACCCTCTACGCACTCACCACCACAACTGTTCCTTACACTGCGGGCCTTTTCCCTCGACCTTCCCTGCACACAACTCTACACAACCTATGCCTCCTACCCCGGTACCCCCACTCCCCGCGGCCCTCATTCACGGAGTCCACTTCCCACTCACGCTACACCCCCTCCATAGGTCTCTACCCCATTGCGCGGCTACCCTCCCCACACCTCAACCCGCATTCCATTACTTAGTCGGCCTGTCGGCTATCTTCGCCGCCTTTTCCTGTCCCTGTCTTACGCGTCGCCCTCCCCTGTTGCTTCCCCAGAAGCACATAAGCACGTTTTTCGGTCGGCAAAAACAAAAATCACGTTTTTTAATAGTGAAACGAGTGTCGATTTTGAAGAGCCGGTCAACTGATGTATGCATTTTGGCAGTTGAAGAGTCGGTGTGATGACGTTCAATACAAAGTTCGAATTATTTAAATCAATATAATAAATGTATAGGCCGAACCCGAATCGATTGACAATCGGAGAGAACAATTCAATTTGCGATCTTGAAGTTTGAAACAAGTGAACGGTTTGTTTAAAAAAACATTTCATGCGGTGAATGATTTGTTAATAGAAACATTCGATATAAAAAAAAAACAAAAACAAAAAAAATCGGACGGGTAACGTGAACAATTTTTTATATATATAACTATAATATATATACTATATAATTATAATTAATAGTTATATATATAAATATATATATATACTTTATATATAAAATTTATACAAATAAAATAATAATTATTATTTATATAAATAAATAATTATTATTATTATTTGAAAAATATTAATTTAATTAATTAATTAAAAAAAAATTTATTAATTAATTAATTAAATATTAATTAATTAATTAATTTTTTTTATTTTTTTTTTAAAAAGGAAAAGAGAAAGCTGAAAGCCAGAAAAATATTCCCCACCTCATACGCGTTCGATGTCGTGGTAAATGTCGATACATTTGAATTCCGGAAAAAATTGGTTGATCTCGAGAAACGAGATCACTAATAATTCGAAGAATTCGGAAAAAGATTAGTCGACCTTGAAGGTACAGTTGCGGGGCATTCCAACGACATCAAGGGTTCATGATACAACAAATCGATAGAAAGACAAATGTGGCTAAATCATCACGAGGCCACGAAGAGTAGAACGAACTCTTGATTAGCTAAATGATTATAGATAAATTAATTGGATGATCCCAGTATCTCTAACAGAACCAAAATCAAACAAAGCAATTCCACGGAATTCGGGGAACTCGGGAAAGGCATCGAAAAAAATCGATTCCCCACATCATCGAGAAGATAGTAATGCATATTTTCAAAATAAGCGGCCCTGGAATGCATTCGCTAATCAATATCCCCTTCTTGTTCCACCATTAGCATATCGGCGCAAAGCCAAGATCGACCTACCCAAAATTTGATGGTAGTAATGAAAAAAATAGCGTTGCATGGCTCAATAAAGCGGGGAGAAGAATATTTTGAGATTTATGACATTACTGATGATGACGAAAAAATTAAGCATGCTTCCATGAAAATGGAAGGAGAAGCATATAATTGGTATATGTAGTGGAAAAAGTAGCTATTATCGAGTTGGAGGAAATTTAAGGATGCGTTCTTCAAAAGTTTTCAAGGCATAAAAGAAGAATTTTTTTCAACCTTTATCAAATTACGCCAAAAAGGAGATGTGGATGAGTACACTCGAGAATGGGAGACCTTGGCAACACGAGTACCGGAATTGTCGGAATCTCGTCTAATCCGGTCCCATCACCAGGACTTAAAATCCACATACAAAGAGAGCTCGAACTACATGAAATTAAATCCTTCTAAGTAGCAGAGGCAAAAATCAAAGCTAAAGAAATTTGAAAGGATATCGAAACCAAAAAAAGTATATTCAAGGCGATGGTTTCCTCAATGCAAAAGAAGATAACATTAAATATGTTCTAGCCTTGAAGGAGACAAATCCTAACTTGGAAACACAAAGAATGAGGGAAGGTAAGAAATGCAAACGTTGTGGCGAAAAATGGGACCCTATAACTGAGATGTGCTAATGGGAAAAAAGAAAAAATGCAGCCCACATAGCTATTGAAGCAACTAATGATTCTAACAATGGTGATTCGGACATAGAAGATAGAAGATACCCTAGAATTCTCCCCGAAGTAGATGATGACAGCACTCCGCAAGTGTCATTATCAGCCATAATAATTATATCATGCATGAACACTTCAAATTAAGGGGACTATTAAGAAAAACAATGTAATGGTTCTCATAGACACGAGCTGACACGCACAATTTTCTATATTCAACCATGGCAAAAAGACTCAACCTCTTTACTTTTCCCATGCCTAATATGAAGGTAATGGTGGTCGATGGTAAGAAGATTGAACAGGTAGGAAAATACCATAGGTCAATTACGGATTAAAGACTTTAGTTTTTTTTTTTTTGAAATCTAGTCTCTCTGTCGTACCACTCAGGAGTAGATGTGGTTTTTTGAGAATTCGGTGGTTACAAACCTTGGGTACTTATTCGGTAACCATCGAGAAGCGATTTATAAGATTTAAGTGGGAAGGGCGGAAGCACAAGTTATTTGGATTCCAGAAAATCAAATCGTATCATCATCCCGGATGATGAAGATGATGCGAAAAGGGAGCACATTCTATATTCCGGAGAATGTCATCATTTAGAGATGTTATCTACAAAAGTCAACCCGAAGAATCACGGGAGGTACAAGCTCTATTTCGAAACATGAGAAGGTATTTCAAGATCTACCAATGAAGATGCCTCCTTATAGGAAAATCGAACATCTGATAGAAATTCAAAGACGGGTCGGACCACTGTTAACATCAAGCCTTATCGCTACCCACATCACCACAAAGCGGAAATTGAAGATAATCCAAGACCTTTTAAAATGTGGGGTCATTTTCAAAAAGTAAGAGTCGTATGCTACCCCGGTTAACGACGGTAAGAGAAAAAAGATGGATCGTTTCGGCTATGCATTGACTATAGAGGATTAAATAAGATAACAACTAAAAATAAGTTTTCCAATTCCCTTTATCGATGAAATATTGGATGAACTCCATAAGTGCCAATATTTCTCTAAATTAGATTTGAGTCGGAGTTGTTACCCGGTCCGAATTAGATTGGAAGATATACCAAAAGCTGCATTTCAAACACATGAAGGTCATTATGAATTTAAAATAATGCCCTTTGGATTAACAAATGCACCGGCCTTGTTCCAAACCACTATGAATGAGTTATTTCGTCCATATCTTAGGAAATTTGTCTTCGTATTTTTTGATGATATTTTGATTTATAGTAAAACCTGGAGGGAACATTTGCAACACTTGGAAAAAATTCTCACGCTATTTAGAAGACCATCAATTTTATGCAAAAAAATCCAAATGCACCTTTGGAAAAAGAAGTTGAATGTCAGGACACTTAATATCCCATGAAGGAGTAAAAGTGGACCCTTCTAAGATTAAGGCTATAAGGGAATGGAATAAACCGGTGAACATATCCAAGCTCGGAAGGGATTTTTAGGATTAACGGGATATTATCGAAGATTTATTAAAGATTATGTGCATCTGAAGCCCGCACCTCTTACAAATATTTTAAAAAAGAAAAATTCGTTTCAATGGAATGAGGAAGCGGGGAAATGTTTTGAAGATTTGAAGGAAGTCATGGCTAATGCACCCGGTATTGGCAACTCACGACTTTTCTAAACCATTTATCATTGAATGTGATGCCTTTAGCCGGTATTGGTGCGGTATTAATGCAAGAAGGGCACCCTATTGCCTTTGAAAGCGAGAGAAAACTAAATAAACGTGAGCGTCTCAAGTCCACATACGGTAAGGAAATGCTACACGATGATATGCATGCATTAGCCAAATGGAGACAATATCTTTTAGGGTAAATTTTCCGCTCAAGACGATCATAACAATCTTCAGTATCCCCTTCAGCAAAAAACACTCTCTGAAGAACAACAAAAATGGATCGAGAAGATTGCCGCTTTTGACATGGAGATATTACACAAGAAAGGAAACGACAATGTAGTAGCGGATGCCATGTCTAGAAAAGATGAGGAAACAACATTACTTGCAGTTTCAATTGTTGTTGTGCTTGAATAACTTAATGAGATTAGAAGTGAATACGCCAAAGATCCAGAAATGTTGGCTATAATCAATAATCTCCCGGGGAATTCAAAATTTGAATGGAAAGAATGATATCTTATGGTACAAAGGGAGAATTTATCTAAATTCCAAATCCAAATTTATATCAAAAATACTCGAGGAATCACATGATTCCATGTCATCTGAGCATGTAGGATATTTCAAAACCTACTGATGCACGTCAGTCATTTTTACCGGAAAGGTATGAGTCACGATATTCAAAAATATGTTGCGAAGTGTGACACGTGTCAAAGAAATAAAAAATGAAAACATTATGACACACGGCTTACTTCATCCCTTAAATATTGAGCTCGGAAATGGGAAGAAATATCGATGGATTTTATTGAAGGATTACACGTATCGAATGGAAAGGATAAGAGTCTTCGTTGTAGTAGATAGACTCACTAAGTATGCTCACTTTATCACTATTAAAATGGAGCTACGCAAAGCAAATTGCGGAGATATTATATAAACATGTTATAAAACTGACTTTAAGTTATTGGTAAAAGGGATGCCAGAATTGAGAAAATTTTGGAAGGAATTGTTCAACCATGTTGGGACTACTATAATATGAGCTCAAAACATCACCCTCAATGAGATGGGTAAATAGGAGGGTTGTTAATAAATGTTGGAAGCTTACCTACGGTGTTATGCTACTGGAGAAATAAAATAAGTGGGTCCAATGGTTGCATCTTGCCGAATGGTGGTATAATTCTACTTACCATACATACAGCAAAATGACTCCGTTCCGGGCTCTATATGGATATGAGCCTTCGAAGTGGAAAATATTTTAGCCAGTTCAAACTAATTTGCCGGCCCATTAAAAAATCAACTAGAAAGACACCAAAAGGTTGTCCAAATTCTAAAAGAAAATTTGAGTGTTGCACGAATCGTATGAACAACAAGGGGCGGCCGTAATCGCGAGAGATCATTTTGAAGTTGGAAGTGGGTGTTTGTCGACTTCAACCATACAAACGTTTGTCCCCTTAAACAAAAAGGGAAAAAATAAATTAGCTCCAAAGTTTTATGAGTCTGTATCAAGTCAGCAAAAAGATCGGTCAAGTCGCTTATGCGTTTTGAGCCTTCCAAATCTCGGTCGTGTTCACAATCTTTTCCATGTGTCCTGCTTAAAAAGGCATTGGGTAACGTAGGTTGCCCCAAACAACACTTCCCATTTTGGATGATGAAGGCAAGCTCGTTCTAGAGCCCGAGGTATCCTATCTACTCGTGATAAGAAGCTACGCTCTCGTGTTATTCTAAGAATGTTTAATCAAGTGGAAGGACTTGCCATTGAAGAAGCATCTTGGGAGTCTTAAGTGTTTAGCAGCCTTATCATTACGTATGCTTTGAGGACAAAGCATCTTAAGAGAGGGGCAATGTTATGTATATTTTATTGGTTATTAATTAGATTTAGTTATCTTAGGTTATTAATGTGGAAGGGCATGATCAAAGATCATGCCTCTTCGCCAAGGGACACCTTGAGGCTATATTTAAAGCCTAGGCAATCCCTCATTGTAATCATCTTTTCATATTCATCAATAATAATATATAATTATCAAGTTTACTAGATTTTTTACACTCCAGCCACCTAGAAAATCGAGCCCTCTTACTGCTGTACTATTCCTCGAAAAACATGTTGCCTTTCTCCTTGAAAATCGTGCCTCAATACCGCTGTATGGACTCTTGTCTGTTCTTTGTATGGATTTACGTAGTTTGTACGGCCAAGCTACCTCGGTATCAGTGCACTCTTGCCTCGAAAGCCCAGGTACCCTCCCCTTTAACAACATGCGGACTTGCGAGTTTTTCTTCTCCTTCACCCTCTCAAGCTCTCTTCGGAAAAAGTCTCAATCTCCTTCTCCTCCTCTCTCAATCTGCTCATGAAAGAATAAAATGACCTTTTCCTCCTTTTCCTCCTTTAACTAACCCTAAGTGACTTTTTGGGGAGTCCTAAATCCGATGGCTGAAATAGATTGAGATCTAGGGCTAAGATTAAATGCTCATTTAAATCTCACTTTCTATTTTTTAATTCACCCCACTTTAATAAAGACCCACTTAGTCATTTATTTCCAAAGTCACTTTTCCTTTCTAATTTTCCCATTGACTTTATTAAAGTCACTTTAAAATTAGACTTTAGTAACTTTATCACTTAAAGTCACTTTTAAATTAGATTTGACTTTATAACTTTATAAAGTCACCTTAGTAACTTTATCACTTAAAGTCACTTTTAAATTAGATTTGACTTTATAACTTTATAAAGTCACTTTAGGAGAAAAATTAAATTCTTTTGGACACTTTTCCCTAGGCCAAATATCAAAGCCTTAGGGAACCACACAGTCCTACGTGCAAATTTCAACACTCCCTCTTACGAGGAAGGTGTTCCTCACCACACCCATCTTGTCTACGAAGTAGACATGCTTGCCCCATGGTAAGGCTTTGGTAAGAATATACGCAACACTGCTCATCGGTGGGAATATACTCAAGCTTCACGGCTCCTTTTACGAACATAGTCTACGATGAAATGATATTTGATCCCGATATGCTTTGACTTTGTCATGAAATGTTTGGATTCTCTAGTGAGTTTAATGAAACTACGATTATCACGATAAATCCAGAAGGTCTCAACGAGTGACAAATAAGCCAAACAATATCTTGCGAAGCCATATGGCCTCACAACTAGCTAGGGCGGGCGCCACCTCCTGCGCGCAGCTGAACTCAATGCTGCGGCTATTTGCTTCGGTGAACCATGACACCAACGCCGAACCCAACCCAAAATAGCACCACGAAGTGCTCTTCCCTGTGAAACTACAACACCCCCGTCGAATCAATGTAACACCGCAATCTCCTCCCATCCCCCTTTGTAGTCCGGACCATAATCACTTGTCCCTACTGATATCGCAAAATATGTTTTGCGACCACCCGATGAACCTTCCTAGGCTCACACATAAGCGACTCATCGTGTTGAGCGCAAAACAAATATCTGGTCTAGTGTTGACCAAATACATCAAGGAACCAATCGGTTATGCATTACAATGTGGGATCCACCAACTCGGAATGCGAAGCATGAAGCTTCTTCCGGTTGGTGATCATTGGTCGACATGGGTCTCTGATCCTCCATGTGGAATGCGCAAGGATGTCCACAATATACTTCCCATCCCCGGGAAGAAATGCCCCTCCTCTTTTGCCACACCTCCAAACCCAAAAATTAATGCATCAAGCGGAAGTGTCCTTCATCTCAAACTCCGCGCAAGATCTCTCTTGCGGTGCTCTATGAGTCTCTTTGCACCTGTAATGACCAAGTCATCCACCTACGGCACCGGAATGAGAGGCTCCTCACCTATCACAATATAGTAAAGGTTCGGATGCCTCCTCTTTGTAAACCCATCTTAAGTATGTATGTATCTATCCTGGAGTACCAAGCTCCGGGAGCTTACTTCGAGGCCTATAAGAGAGCCTTCTTCATTACGCACACATGGGACTCCCTTCCCATGCACCTCGAAGCCATGGCTACTCAATGTACACCTCCTCCTGTATGAAGCCATTGAGAAATGCGGTCTTCACATCCATACGGTGGATCTTCCAACCCATCTCTGCTTTGCTATCGATATAATGGAGCGGATCGAAGTATATCGAGCCACGGGAGCGAAGGTCTCCTCATAATCAACTCCCCCTGCACAGGAGGAACCACTCTAGCCACAAACCTCGCTTTGAATTTCTCAATGTTTGCCATCTGCTGACATGCTTTACCTTGTAAATCCATGCGGGGGAGTAACCACGGATTTTCCCTCGACCTCGGCACCTCCCAAACATCATTCTTCATGATAGAAGAATGCCTCTCTGCATGGCCTCTCCGGACACAGCTGACTACTTTGCCTCCTCATAGCTAGAAGGCTCGGAGTCAAGGATGATGGTAGCCATTTCCATATAAGCTACAAAACCTCTCGGGTGGTTTTGCTCTCTACGAAAGTGGCCTCTTGGGCCGCAGGCACGGATGTGGCATCTCCTCGAGGTGTTCACCGAAGCCACTTGGGATTCCTCTTCCCTAAGCACACTTCTCCCAGATTTGGAGATAAAACTCCTCCTCCTCAACATCGGGAGCACGAACTCTGTTGTACGCTGTTGTCCTCTGCACACTGGTGCAGTCTTGAGGTACCTTGTGAGCTTTGTCCATCGGTGGACTCCCCGATGTTGCTCGTGAGCCCCCCTTTCTGCATCTTGCCCGAAGTAGCACCACCTCTCGACTCGGTGAGCCACTCCCCACGAAGGACTGAAATCGTCATAGATGTACCTCCGGATCCTCCGATCCCTACCCACGGATCCACCTTGGTGACTCAGCGCGCTGGCCGAGATTACGGCTGATCCAAATACTCTAACTCCGTGACCTCCTAAAGGCCTCTGTCCTCCTTGAACTTCACATCAGCGACCACAAATTTCCTCTGCACGGGAATGTAAATCCGAAGGCCTTTGAGGTCTCACTTTGTAGCTCACAAAGATACCCTTGTGCGGTGGGCTCTAGTTTTGGTCCTCTTCTCCTTGGGTATGGAGGAGTATGTGATACACCCAAAGATATGAAGATGACCGATATCGGGCTTCTTCCCGGAAAAGCCCTCCTCCCGAGTCATGTGCCCCAAGGCACGATGCGGACTCTATTACGCAAATAAGCAGTGTGTTGCGGGCCGGCCTTACAAAAACAATGGCAACCCTTGATCATGTAACATGGCTTTGGCGGCCCTCGATGGATGCGATTCTTCCTCTTCGCAACCCGGGTCCTGGCATTTGGGGGTTGTGAGGCAGTGAACTCCTCCTAATGCACCTCCACGCATAATAATTAACAAACTCTCGGGTGTACTCTCCCCAATTGTCGACCTCGAGACTTGATCTTAAAACTGTCTGTATCTCCACAAGAGCTCTAAACTCCACAAAACCGCTTGAAGACCTCACTCTTGGTCTTCAAGAAATGAATCCGGAGTCCTCTGGAGTGATCATCGATGAATAAGACATAGTACTCATACCCACTCAAGGAAACATGGACATTCGACCGCTCACCGCCCCGGAATGAATCAAATCAAGTATCCCGATCCTTTCTCTTTTATCCTTCTTGGTAAAGGATTTAAACTTGCCCTTTCGCACATCCTAAGTATCAAAGTGATCGGTACTGAAATGCGGCACACACATAGTGATCTCCCGCAAATTCCTCAGGCCCATGATACATGTGCCACATCTGCTGATGCCAAATCTCCACCGGCTCGAGCCCCGCTGGCTACCAACGCTGTCGGTGCTACTGCTCAATGCCAAAAGGGCCAAAATGGCTTGTACACCTTTGCATAGTACACCTATCCTCATTCCAGATGGCATTTGAGCACCACACCAGGATACATCGGCACCAGTCCTCCCACAGAGCAGGTATCTCATATCCTCTATCCTCCAATATTTGAGATGGATATGAGGTTCTTCCTCATCACGGCACATAAATAACATCGACACCTTCAAGGGTTAGGCTCCTACGAAATGTTAGTGTCCCCACAACGAGCGCTGCAACAACTCTGTCATCCGCAGTACTACCTCTACATCGGTGCCACTCTGCGAAAGCTACGAGAAGTACTCACGGACTCTGTCATATTACGTGAAGCTCCACGGCTCACATACCGGATACCCGAAGATGCTCCGCTAATCGAAATGCATCTTTCCTACGAACCTCTATGGCAGATGATCCGCACTAGAGGACTCACATGCGATTGAACCCAAACTCACGGTCAAAACGATGCGCAAAGTCCTCAACCTGTGGAAAATTTGCCATGTCTGGTTCTTCCCCTTCTTCTTCTTCTTCTCCGGACACACAACTGCATAGTGTCCATCTTCGACAATTCCAACACTTCACTTTGGAATAGTCCTTGTGTGTTATCTGTTTACCTTTACCTTTGCCTTTGCCCCCACCATTTCTTGTGGAAACTGCTTCTTCCCTTTGCCTTTCTTGCGTCACGCCAACGGTCTTGCATCCTCATCCTGCTCAACTAGCTTGGCTGCCCCAAGGCGACCTTTCCGGATCTGCGCATGCAGATACGATCATCCCAAAACCTCTCCCATGTAGGAAGGGTCTCACGTGCACAAACCCCATCGACAAAGTTCATCCATGAACGGGGAGGCCATTCACGCAATCCCGCACCAGCTGGTGGGTGAATGGCCTCTCCAATCGCTGCCAACTCATCTCTCACATTAGTAATCTTTGTGAGATATCCACCTACCTTATCATTACCCATCTTAATGGTCTTGACTTCTCCTTCGGGACCATCTTCCGGTTCTCATTGGTACTGCGAAATTTGAGATTGGACAATGCTGTCCACATCTCATGAGCATTCTCTTCCCTCTCACATGAGGAATACGATGGTCTTTGATTCCGTCTAGAATCAATCTCTTCCCCTTGTTGTTCTTTTTATTATATGCTACCAGCGAGTAGCATCGGTAAATACATTTACGGGGTTCTATGCGGTATGCACCATTATGTCCCGGAGACTTCGCCTCCTCAAAGATACTACTGCATTCTCTCCTTCCAAACAAGTTTGTAATTGGTATGCCCATCCAACCTATCCTCCACCCTCGGTCCCAAAGACATTATTTGTCCTAAAAGCTGAAAAAATAACGCGATGTGGTAAAGATAACATTGTTTGTGAAAAATCAGCTTGCTGAATTTTTACGAGTGAAAAATCAATAGGTTGTAATTTTTTTCCTCTTTGTTGTCCCAAAGCGCACTCTTTCAGCACTCAAGCTACGATACCATGTAGAAATTTCTTGTTTTCCCACCCCGGTTCTCAGTTTTCACCTTATTACTCCAAAATAGTTAAATGCCCTTTCCCATATCCATACATTTAACAAAACATGAAGGAAATAAATTTTGCGAAAACACAAATTTTGAAATTTTTTAGAATCTTTGGAAAATGCGAGGAATTAAAAATCAGCAAGCATAAAAACAGTCACTCACACATTTGACACGGATATTTTTTGGTCAACATGACCACGGAAAAACCCCCTACAACTCCTGAGGAAAACCGGTTCGAAAGCTCCTTCTTATTTACGAAAATGCTTTTATAGAGGGGTGAAATATACGGGAAAAATTCCAACAAATTAATAACGGACTTATACGGTTTTCCGTGCTTGCCTTCACCTTGGAAAACGTGCCGGAGCAACTTGAAATACTCAAAACAAAAATTTATTCTGACAAATAACAATTCAGAAATTCGTGCCCGAACTTAGTGAGCAGTAACGTACGGTGTACGGATACATGCGAATTTTCCCGGCAAGCTTTCTTTCTCGAAAACGGTGTTGGATGCCTCGATAAGTATTATGACCACCTAGAAAATCGAGCCCTCTTGTGTTGTTTACTATTCCCGCGAAAAACGTCTTGCCTTTCTCCTTTAAAATCGTGCCCCTTTCCAATACACGGCTGTCACAGTTGCAATGTTTCTTTGTCTGACAGATGCCTCGGTATGCGAGCGCACTCTCTTGCGCCTCAAAAATCGTGCCCTCCTTATTAGCTGTGCGGACTTTATTTGAGTTTTTCTTCTCCTTCACCCTCTCAAGCTCTCTTCAGAAAAAGTCTCCGACTCTCCTTCTCCTCCTCTCTCAATCTTGCTCATGAAAGAATAAAATGACCTTTTCCTCCTTTTCCTCCTTTAACCTAACCCTAAGTGACTTTGGGGAATCCCTACACAGAAATCCAATGGCTGAAATAAGATTGAGATCTAGGGTTGAGATTAAATGCTCATTTAAATCTCACTTTCTATTTTAATTCACCCCACTTTAATAAAGACCCACTTAGTCATTTATTTCCAAAGTCACTTTTCCTTTCTAATTTTACATTGACTTTATTAAAGTCACTTTAAAATTATACTTTAGTAACTTTATCACTTAAAGTCACTTTTAAATTAGATTTGCCTTTATAACTTTATAAAGTCTTTAGTAACTTTATCACTTAAAGTCACTTTTAAATTAGATTTGACTTTATAACTTTATAAAGTCACTTTAGGAGAAAAATTAAATTCTTTTGGACACTTTTCCCTAGGCCAAAGATCAAAGCCTTGGGAACCACATTCTCTAGGTACCAAATTTCAACATATATAAGAAATTGGTGGAGCTATTTTCTTTGAGTAATGCGGGAGAAGAAATCTCTCTAAGACAAGAACTATAAAAATGAAATTATCAAGTGAAAGAATGAATCACTCCATACTTTATGAGGATTTACTGAAATAAGAGATAAATTGCATGGTATTTGGGAGAAGTAATGTCTAACACGGATATGACTACGGTGGTGTTGAATGCTCTACCAGAGGAATGTGGAAACTTCACTTCTAGTTTATACGGGGAAGAAAGAAACCACCCCATTCCATGATTTATGGTCTCTATGAAAAAATAGAGGAAACAAGACTAAAAATCAAGGCAGATATGGGACCAAGTAGAAGAGAATCATGCCTTGCTTCCACATACGGGGAAGAAAGGAAGATTCGGAAAATTTGGCCCTTGGAATAAAAGAAGGAATTTGGAAAACGCACAATGCTTTAGATATAATGAACTTGGGAATTATAAAAGAGATTGTCCCAAATCTGACAACGACAAGAGGAAAAGGGAAGAATCCCATATCTTAGATGTGAGAGAAGGACCTAATGCAAATAAATCTAAGAAAGAAGAATTAAGGGATCTCTGCTAAGATTGAGAACATATTCTCCTTTAAGTGATTTATGTTCATTGTAAAATAGTATAATATGAACCAATGTTTATTTTAGCATCATGATAAAACACATGTTAGGAGCTCTTGGTGAATCAACTCCGGGAAAACCTCTCTAATAAGATTACCAAATTAAATCAGTCATCAAGATCAAGGGTCATCATGGAAACGGAATTATGGGATGTAATGACATATTGATGGGCCAGGCCAAAGGAATGAAGCTATTCATTCTAGAGAATTGCTACGGGATGACTCAAGGGATATATATATATATATATATATATATATATATATATATATATATATATATATATATATATATATATATATATATATATATATATATATATATATATATATATATGCGACAATGGATGTTGTGAAGTCATGTCATATGGTTGCATGTAAGAGAATTCCATATTTAGAAGTATGATCTATGAAGAAGGATCTCTTGGTGCATAACGGATGAAATCAACATATGTCCTCATGGAATATGAGGTGGTTATATAAGAACAAGAAACTAGAAAATTTGTAAGTTCCTGGGAATGGAGAATCTGCAGAAAGGAAGAGATCATGAAATGCAGCCATTTCAAGGCGTGGTTATCATCTGGAGGCCAAGAAGGTGTGACTAATAGATCTCTTGGGAAGATATGTAGACTTTGACAAAATTATGGTAAAGAATAATACCATTGGATAAACATATCATTAGGAGATGTGTCAATTTGAATAAAGGATGATGCCTACAGAAAGACGTCATGGTGCAAGATAATCACTAAGGTAACTTTTGTTTTAAATTTCATATGTATATGTCTATCCGGATGAATTTTTGCAGGGATGCTAATCATTAGAAAGGATCTATGATCCTTGGAGATGATTCGAAGGAAAACGGTATGGCATAATTGTGAACCGAGATGATAAATACAAATGAATCACTTTCACAGTAAATGACATGACTCATGAATGAAATTGATGGATGATACATGCCCTATGGAGCTAAAAATTGAATATTCCTCAATATTGAAATCCATGACATCAAGGGAGGAACTCTTCATGAGAAGTTAATTGTCTCACCATTTTTTACAAGTCCTTTGATTGAGAGGGAGCACAGTGATCAATTTCTTACTTTGAAGGCGGGTAATTCCTAAGAATGAGCCTAGGTACATTTCTTATACGGGAATGAGTACATTCCCTTGTGGAATAGGTGCTCCCTGGATGAGAGGAGAGATAGACACATCATTTTGGTCTTCACTTGGGAAGGCGAATGGAGGATTGGGTAATCATGCGGCATTCGATACTCTTTGAGAATGTGTTAGGGAATTCAAGATAAGAGTATTCGAGGACTAATATTCTTTGAGGGATAGCTACCCAAGAGAATAATAGTCCAAGAAGGTCATACTTTGAGAACAACCAGGTGGAGTATCACCAGAATTGTATCCCATTGTCTCGTTGAGAGATGGAGCTGTTAGTCAAGGCCTTGCACTAGGACAATGCTCGTTGATATGATGCTATACAGATGTGATTAATAATCTGATTCTTCTTATGATATTATTCAATTTGAAAGTGACCATGTACCTATATGAATACCTCCCAAGTTAAGAGGAGTGTTGAAAAGGGTGTAACTAGGTCGATCTTCATGTTGACTATGCTATTATGTACTTGTGAAAAAGAAAGAAGTCAAAATAATAATATATATTTTTGTTGTGCTTGCTTCATGGGTTTCATAGCAAGATTTATTAAGTAGATGGACTTCTTCTTGATGTCTATTAGGTTTGAGTTAAGTGTCATATTCATGAAATATCTAGTCTAGAAATATATATTTTTCCAAGACATTGTGGAAGAAGGGCACCTAAACTGTTACACCATTTTTTTGGTCATCTAACCCATTATCATTAGATGAACCCAAGTACACCATGTAAGACCAATTTTACCCTAAGTAAAATTGCTTTCACCATGTTAAATAACATTTGTCTATATTTCCTGGTCATATTTAACCCAAAACAAGGAAATTAATTAAATAAATCACTATTTATTTAATTATTTCCTAGGAATAAGTTATTTAAATCATTATTTAATAATATTCCTAGTTAAATTTGACTAAATCATTTTTTTAAATAATTAAATAAATCATTATTTATCTAATTATATTCCCACCATCTCCCTAAAATAATAAATAAATCATTTATTTATTTATTGTTTATAAATAAAAAAATTGACCCAAGTCAAAAGACCTTTTCCCTCCAACAAATAGAATAAAATATTCTTTAAGGAGTGGTTCTAGAATTTGATTAATAATATTTTATTCATGCAACAAGTTCTAAAGAACCCTAATATTTTGTTATAAATAGGAGGGTTTTCCCCATTCCTTAGTCACCTCCATTGCATTAGATCACTCTAGATCTACTCTTGGTCACCATTTTCCATTTTTTTCTTTATGAGCTCCCATTGAGTTCTATGTTTGTTTGGGTTTTCTACACCAATAAGAGAGAGGAATTTTAGATGCGAAACGGCGAGGACTTTCGAACCCATCCCATTGAGGAGAACTAGAAAACACCTTTCTTGTTTTCCTCTCGAGGTGCCCCCTTTTAATATAATACAAAAATTCTTTCAAATACATTGTTCTTGTCTTGTCTATTGGATGCATGGAGCCATATTTTACTTTATATGCTTAATGTATGCTTAGATCTGGATTTGTGCGGCGTTATTTGGATCATCTAATTGCAGTTTAAAGATGTTTAATTGCTTCATAATTGATGTTAGGGCTATTTTTTATGCGTAGCTAAAGTGATCTTTTACAACAAAGAAAGATTCATACTAACATACTTGACTCTCAAAAAATGTTTCGAACATTCTCCTAACAACCCTCAAGACAAACACTAGAAAATAATGTGGTAAAGACGGCCTACAATCTTTGTTAAAGTCGCCTAAATGTTGGATGAAGGGTCGGCCTAAAAGCCATTCTTGGCACTGTATATATAACACATGTTCAGTGACCATTTGAACAACAAAAATTGTGGAAATCTCTGAGGAAAAAGTGTGGATGAACAACAAGAAAAAGTGTGGATAAAAAGACAGGAAAAAGTTTGGATTTATGGCGAAAAATGTGGATGTGAGTTAAGGGTAAAAATTTGAAAAAACTAAAGGATAACATTTGCGGATTGCACGAAATTGTATTGCAAACTTCAGGAAGAATTAATAGTGCGGATTTTTGTATGAGTTAAGGGTCAGGAAGCTATTATATATATATATTTTATATAAAAATAAGGATGTAGAATTCATAGACAGCTTGACATAGAAGTAGAAGTAAAGTACAACATTCAAAGTGCAGATTTGTTTAAAGAGATGAATTTGAAAGGTTTGAAAAGAGCAAGTTCTCTAGGTCAAGTGTAGAACGATCTTGATTGTTATAAAGTATAATCAAGTTTTGGTTCATACGAAGAATTTGTATCAAGGTCTTGGAAGCATATCTATGTCGAGGGTACGAGTCTTGGTCATGGTACTTGTCATTTGAAGATCTATAAGAAGAATTCTTTGTGGGCTTTCCTCTCCAAGAGGGAGAGGTTTTCACAACTCTTAGGAGCCTAATTTTTTGTCTTGTTTATTTTGATAATTGACTTAACAAAATACGAAACAAGGTAATAAGAGAAGATATAAGTAAGCGCACAAGTAATTATCAAGAAAATAATTTGTATTAATCTCAAGCTATTAGGTCCTTATATTACTAGTATAGTCCCTTATTGTTATTCTTGTCACCTTATTGTTATTGTTGTACCCCTATAACCCCCATATTGTTATTATTGTGCCCTTACATTATTATTGTTAGGTTGGCTAGGATTACATTGTGGCCCCATGGACTCCTATTTATAGAAAGGAGGTTTTGTCATTTGTATCATCCAAGAATTGTTCATTTATGTAATCTATTGCGGTTGCCCCTCGAAGTGGCTTATTTCAAGGCATTGATCTCTCTTTTCTTCTATATTTGGAGTTGGTCTCATAACATTTGGTATCAAAGCTTGGGATTCTAGGGTTTCGCTACTCGAAAAAGTCATCATGGAATTTCCTATTTATAAATTTTTTTCTACGAAGGTTCAAAAGTGAAATGTTTACGAGCAAAGTGAAAATACGAAGGAAGTAGAAGGATGTGGAATTCGGATACATCTTGACATAGAAGTAGAAGTAAGGTACAACATTCAAAGTGAATATTTGTTTAAAGCGAGTTGAGTAAGTAAACTCACACAATGCATGAAAAGAGATGAATTTGAAAGGTGTGAAAAGGCGAGTTCTCTAGGTCAGAATCTTGAGAACGGTCTGATTGTTATAAAAAGTATAATTGAGTTTTGGTTCATACGAAGAAGTTGTATCAAGGTCTTGGAAGCATATCTAGGTCAAGGGTCTAAGTCTTGGTCATGGTACTTGTCATTTGAATATTTATAAGAATAATTCTTTGCGAGGTACTCTCGGTTTTTTATGTACTCTATTATGGATGGTTGCGCCCATGCCACATGCTCATGTATCAAATATATCAATTGTATTTGTAATTGCGGGTCTTCCAACATCGGTGTTTGGTTCGAACGTGTTCTCTTAAATAATTTCTCCCCTCCCTCTCTCTCAAACCTCATGCTTTAGGGGGCATCTGTTACACGAAATTTTGTCATTGTCCACCGCAATCCCCATCTGCACATTGGAGGATCATTTACGTGACAAAAAAAAAAAAAAAATTGTGCCTTACAAAGACTATCATTGCATCCCTTGCCATGAGGACGGCATTCATACCGGTGATAATTTCTAAGCGAGACCATCGAAGCTTGTTTTGCCTTGGTGCTAGTAGTACATTATGCCCTCGCGCCGATGATGAAGATTAACACTAGGCCCCACACCCATTGGCACTTTTCCCGGTGAGCTGGAAATCCCCAACCTATTTATGGAATGTTTTTTAAAAATAGAGGCGAATTTTCCATCATAACAACTTTGTGGGGCGAGTCATACGGAGTGGTTCGGCCAGACAACCACAGCCTCCCTCCTTTGGCCTCTTGTTTCCACCTTTTGGCTAAACCTCCTTAGGGATAAGGCCTCCCTTCCACCATTTTAGGGATCCCAACCTCTTCACTCTCCCTATATAAATAAAGCCATCTTCCATTGATGAGCTAGTGAACATATTATAGTTGAAGAGGCGAAGAGAATTCCTAAGCTTCTCGTAGGAAGATAGAACGGAAAGAGACCTTTGTAGAGAGAGCTTAGGCTTGTGTCCTTACCTCATACGAATTCCCCGACAACCCTTCGAGACGCACTTTCACTAAACCCCCCTTTGGAGGAGGCTACGATGTCGAGGATCCCGGTTGTAACTCTTCCTTCTATTTATATATATACATGACTATTGTTTGGTTCCCATCTTGCATTAATGTGTTTTATTTAATTAAATATGCTTAACCTTCCTTCGTGATTTAGTTGATTATGAATGAAAACATTGTTTTGTATCTTGCTCTTGTTTTTTTAATAACCCATTGCGGTATATGGGCATTGTTGCGGAAAGAGTTGTGACCCATCGATACGAGAGATCAGAGGCCACCACCACTACGGCGACGACGGCGTTAGAATCCGAGGGTAGGTCGATCTACCACTGTCCTTTTCATTCATTAATTAGGAACCTACACTTTAGCTTGTCCCTTTGTTGCTAGACACACTCTAGGGATAGAGGGATCGTCTGTCCGCAGAGAGGATTTGCGATTTCCAACACTCCGAGATCTCCAAAAAGTCTTGGAAAATCATTCCAATGTGTTTCAAACTCCCAAAGGACTCCCACCTATTCATGATCATGATAGTGCTATTCATTTGATTATAGGAAGTGTTCCTCAGAACATCGAGGCCTTATAGATATCCTTATATCGAAAAGAGAGAAATTGAATGTATGATTGCAGAAATGTTAGAGGCTGGTATAATTCAACCTAGTCAAAGTTATTTCTCAGCTCTAGTAGCATTGGTGCACAAGAAGGGTGGATCATGGCACATGTGTCCAGATTATAGGGAGCTCAATAAGCTCACTATTAAAGATAAACTTCCCATTCCTGTGATTGATGAATCATTGGATGAATTACATGGTGAAATATATTTTACCAAGTTGGATCTTCGTTCAGGATATCATCAAATTAGAATGAAGACTGAAGATATTCCAAAAAACAACATTTCGAACTCATGAGGGTCATTTGAACTTTTGGTCATGCCTTTTGGCCTTACCAATGCACCTCCTACATTTCAAGGGTTGATGAATTCCATTTTCAAACCCTTCCTTAGAAAATTTGTGCTAGTATTTTTTGATGACGTACTAATCTACAGCTAGTCTTGGAAGGATCATGTTCAACATGTTGACAGGGTGCTCAAACTATTGGCGGAGAAACAATTATTGAAAAAACATCCAAATGTTTCTTTGGAGTACAAGATGTGGAATATTTGGGTCGTATTATATCTCATAAGGGTGTTAAGGTAGACCCTAACAAAATTAAATCCATTAAGGAATGGAAATTCCCCACAACCATAAAGCAGTTGCAAGGATTTCTCGGGTTAACAGGGTATTATATCAATTTTGTTAAGAATTATGGGAGAATAGAAACACCTCTAACAACATTATTGAAGACAGATGCATTTTCATGGACTCCTAAAGCAACTAAGGCCTTTGAACATATTAAAGAGGCAATGTGCCTAACACTAGCGTTAGTTACGCCAGACTTCACAAAGACCTTTATTGTGTAATGTGATACCTCGAGAAATGGAATTGGTGTTGTTTTAATGCAAGAATGAAGACCCATTGATTTAGAAATTCATCCAATCAAAGGACAGTATTTACAGAAAGAAGGAAATGTTAGCAATACTACATGCACTAAAGAAATGGCATCATTACCTAATGGGAAGGAACTTCAAGGTGAAAATTGATCATGATAGTCTTAAACACTATTTGGAACAAATACTATCTTCAGAAAAGCAGCAAAAATGGGTCACAAAGATTTTGGGTTATGACTTTGAAATCATTTACAAAAAAGGGAAGCTAAATGTTGTTGCAGATGCACTCTCAATAAAGGATGAAGAGGTGGAAGAATTTATTTGTGCAATTTCTATTATCCAACCAGATTGGATAACTGAAGCAAGGGATGAATGGAAGAAACATGAAGAAGTGTGGACACTCATTAAAAATTTGAAGCAAGATCCTAGTACATCGGATATATTTAGTTGGAAAAATTATTCCTTATGGTACAAAGATCGCTTATATATTGGTAAGAATTCCCAACTAAAACAAAATATTTTTTTGGAATTGCACACTTCTCCTTTAGGAGGACACTTGTGATTTTTTAAAACTTACCACGGGGCGAAGAAAGAATTTTTTTGGGATGGCCTTAAATCTGATATTCAAAATTTTGTGGTAGAATGTTTAGTTTTCTAGCAAAATAAAGTTGAGACAATTAAGACCTCGGGCCTTCTACAACCTTTATCCATTCCAAGTCAATGTTGGGAGGAGATTTCAATGGATTTTATCACATGTTTACCTAAGTGCGAAGGAAATAGTGTCATCATGGTGGTAGTTGATACACTTACCAAGTATGCACACTTTTGTGCATTATCTCATCCATTTAAATCAAGTACAGTTACTACTACATTTATGGAAACAATTCAAAAGCTACATGGAAACCCAAAGATTATGGTAAGTGATAGAGATCCCAATTTTACTGGAAATTTTTGGACGGAATTATTTTCTTGTTTGGGTACTCAACTAGCTCATAGCTCATCTTATCATCCTCAATCTAATAGTCAAACTGAGATAGTGAAAAAAAATTTATAAGTATATCTTCGTTGTTTTGTATCTGATAAATAAACACAACAGGTTAAGTGGTTACGTCTGGCTGAATGGTGGTATAAAACTTCCCTCCATACTGCAGCAAAAATGACCCCATTTATGGCACTTTATGGATATCATCCACCGTCCATCACATCATCTTTAAGAGAAAATTCTAAGGTGAAAGCATTGAAAGATCACATTTAGCATCAACAGCAAGTACTCCAACTCTTTAAGGATAGCCTCAATTTCGCAAAAAATCGAATGAAACAACATGCAAATCAACATTGTAGTGAGAGAAGTTTTGATGTAGGAAATTGGGTATTTTTATGGCCAAAACCATAAAAAAAATGTCCCTCAATCAAGCTAAGAAGGATAATAAATTATCTCCAAAATACTATGGTCCTTGGATGATCTGAAAGGAGTGTATTTTTTCTATTGTGCTAAGTGTCCTTTCAGTTAAATAAACACGTACAAATTGTCTCCATAAGTTTTCTTAAGGTATGATTGTGTTAACCATGAAAATTAGATGAATTAGTGAACTTTAAGCATGTAAATAAGCCTTAAAAACACTGAACAATAATGCATAATAGAGAAAAACATTCACACATAAGTTTTACATCGTAGGCATGATGAAGCAGTTCACCCCTTCTGGGCTACATCTGTTGGTCCAACTCCCAATGGCATGTCCCTCTTTTTCATTATGCTCAAAATTTTGAATTACATACGTGTGCAGGCCTCTAATGGTTGTTTTCTCTACACCAATGGCTCCATAATGCTCAAATTAGTCTAGTTAGACTCTTGTTTCACCAAAATTGGTCGAAAATTGACCTCCCAATGCATTTTTCCCAATGACAGCTAGAAAAGATCTACTAAATGTGGAGACTGGCAGTTAATTGCAGATAATTTAATGGCTTAACCCCAAATTTAGGGGTGCACTCCAATTCTGTCAAGCAGTTAAGTCATGGCATTAAATGTGAGTTGCGGGGTGGTCACATGCCACCCCTGCCGAAAGTTCCACAAACTGTTTTAAAACTCCTTCGTTAAGGTTGGAACCCCAAGTTACACGGTTCCATAATTCGCAACATTAGCCATCACACTAAAAATTAAACCCGCCATGTGAACGTTCGTTAGACCAACCACCGGATGTGTTGGAACCTTGAGTGTGATGTTCCACAACCTTAAAAACCGTCGCATTTAACTTTAGAAATCTCACCATGTGATCAGAGTTGGAAACCCGCCAATGGTTTAGACTTGATGTTGTGGTTTAACAAGAAGCCACGGTTTTGGTGCTTGGGTCACATGCGAGGGGGGCTAGCCTCCCAAGCCCTCAATGTGTTTTTTAACAAACTTTAAATATGCCTTCGCACCATAATATGTTAAGAAACATGTATAGGAGGTTGTGGGTGGATAGGAGGTTGCAGGCGAATAGGAGGTTGCGGGTTCAACCCCCGTTGACTCCACATAAATTTTACCCCACTACTATGAGGACACATAGCGGCTTGCAGGCTTGCCACGAGTCACTCAATCATTTTTCCATCCATAAACACATCCAACATCCAAAATCAACTTCCGTACCTTCAAAATCCAACGGCCCACACTGTGCCATGTGGCGCCATCACATTGGCTCCAAAATATTCTGCTGACTGTACTGCAAGCTGACTGGGCATCCAGTCACCAAAATTTTGTTGTTTGGGAAAACAAATAGAACACGATATCTTCCTCATATGACATCAGTTTTTCGAACCATTTGTGGCGCCAGAATTGCAACGACGAGACCTTTCATATCGCTCAAGTTCATACCTGTTTCGAGCACTTCCATTTTTTAGCATATGACTTGATCTCTTTATCACACCCCCCCATTAGGAAGCTTTTGGACTCCAAAAGCTCTCTGGACTACTGAACATGAAGATGAGGAGACTGTGTCCCCACTCTTCCAACCTTAATCCATTGAAATTTCCCTAATTTCATTAATTGTAGCTTTTCATGAAATGACAAATTTTTCCTTGATTCCGTTGACCAACCATTGTTGATTTTGACATTTTCATGTTGCACATTTACTAAAATTGCAGAACATCAATCTATCTTTGTAGTAAACATCTTGTTTCTACATTGTTCTTTAATCAAATAAAGATTAAAATTACTCTCACGTTCATCCTGTCCTGTTGAAATTTGGTTACCAAAGGACAAGTGGTTCCCTAAGGCTTTGATCTTTGGCCTAGGAAAAGTGTCCAAAAGAATTTAATTTTTCTCCTAAAGTGACTTTATAAAGTTATAAAGTCAAATCTAATTTAAAAGTGACTTTAAGTGATAAAGTTACTAAAGTATAATTTTAAAGTGACTTTAATAAAGTCAGTGTGAAATTAGAAAGTGAGAAGCAACTTTGGAAATAAATGACTAAGTGGGTCTTTATTATAGTGGGGTGAATTAAAAAATAGAAAGTGAGATTTAAATGAGCATTTAATCTCAAACCTAGATCTAAATCTATCTCAGCCATTAGATTTAGGTTTTCCCCAAAAGTCACTAAGGGTTAGGTTAAAGGAGGAAAAGGAGGGAAAAGGTCATTCATTCTTTCATGAGCAGATTGAGAGAAGGAGAGGAAGAAAGAAAAGGATATTTTTGAGAAATAAGAGGAATAGGACAGTAGCAAGGAGATTCATCAAATCTGTACAGCAAAGAGAGAGCACAGTTTTCAAGGCAAGAGGGCATGAAAATCGAGGAGAGGAGAACAACATTTATTACTGCTCGTTTGGCATGATACCCAAGGAGGATATGCAATGTTTTGAGAACATTTTTAGTTTCTATATAGCGAAAATACGACCACAATCGAAACCTTATGATTTCAAAGCTGATAAATGCAATGATTTACGTAAAACATTTTGGAGCGCGTAGTACGTATACGTTTTTACATACTATCCTCCTGACATTTAATCTTACATGATTCTATGTGTTACTATTTTTGTGTGTTTCTAAATCAAGGTAATGGTTTGCACGGTTTTAAAAATTAAAGTACATTTTGAGAGGTATGAGAGGTTGTTGTAACTTTTTACTGTGTATTTCTATTTCATTGTAAAAGATATTTATCAGAAATAAAAGAGAGATTTCGAACTGGTTTTTCCAAAGAGTTGTAGGGGGTTTTTCCAGGGTGACATTGACCAAAAATCAGCGTGTCAAAATTCTGTGTGTGGCTGATTTATTTTCTGAGTTTTTATTTCTACATTTCAACATTGTGAAATTTCCAGAATTAGTGTTTTCAGAAAATATTTATTTTTCCAGCTTTTTGAATGTATGGTTATGGGATGGGAATTTAACTTTATGGGAGAAATAAGGAGAAACTGAAAACCGGGGTTGGTTATCAAATTTCTACATGGTATCGAAGCCATTTTGCTGAAAAGTGCAGTTTGGGACAGCAAGAAGAAAAATTACAGAAAACTGATTTTTCACACAAAAATCAATACCTTTACTACCGCAGTGTTATTTTCAGTTTATTAAGACAACAAGCATGTCTTTGAGCTTGAGGGTGGAGGATAGGTTGGATGGGCATAGTAACTACAGTGTATGGAAGGAGATAATGCAGAGCATATTTGAGGAGGCAGAAGTATGGGATATCATGGTGCATACCGCACAAAACCCTGTTAATGTGTCGACTGATGTTGTTCAGTTGGAAGCCTTTAATAAAAAGAATAACAAGGATAAGAGACTGATTCTAGATGGAACCAAAGACCATTGCATTCCTCATGTGAGAGGAAAGAGATATGCTCATGGTATGTGGACAACATTAACTAATCTCTACCAGAGTGCCAATGAGAACAATAAAATAGTCCTAAGGGAGAAGCTGAAGACCATTAAGATGGGTAAGAATGATAGTGCAGCTGGATATCTCACAAAGATTACTAATGTGAGAGATGCATTGGCAGCAGTTGGAGAGGTCATTCCACCCACTGAGTTGGTGCGGATTGTAGTGAATGGCCTTCCTAGTTCATGGCTGAACTTTGCTGATGGGGTTTGTGCACGTGAGATCCTTCCCACTTGGGAGAGGTTCTGGGATGATTGCATACAGACAGAAATCAGAAAGAGCCAGCTTGGGGCAGCCAAACCAATTGAGCAGGATGCAGGATGAGGATGTAGCACTATTTGCAAGAGGCAATAAAGGCAAGGGAAAGAAGAAAGCTTCCACAAGTGGTGGTGGGGGCAAAGGAAAAGGTAAAGGTAAACAGGAGAACACGCAGACCCTCAAGAGCAGTTGAGTCAGTCGCAGGGATCCAGTGGGCAGGGATCAGGAGGATCTGGAGGTACATCAATTATGGTGTCGGTCCATTAGTGGGCAGTGGCTCACAGAGTCAGAGGGGTGATTCTTCGGGCAGCATGCAGAGCATTCCACAGAGCAATTCAGTAGGGAGTCCACTGATGGACAACTCACATGGTACTTCAGTGTCTACAAGGTCAGGTTCAAGCAGGAGGACAGCAGACAGACAGTCAAGATTTCAGGCTCCTGATGATGAGGAGGAGGAGTTTCAATCTCTAGTGGGACAAGTGTGCTCAGGGAAGAGGAAGCCCAAGTGGCTTCAAGATACCTTAAGAGAGGCCACATTTGTTGTTGGGCCTAAAAGTTCGGTCAGAGAGAGCAGACCACCTGAGAGGTTTTGTAGCTATATGGCAATGGTTTCCAACATCATTGACTCTGAGCCTTCTAGCTATGTGGAGGCAGCTAGCTAGTAGGTATGGAGAGAGGCCATGCAGGAAGAGTATTCTTCTATCATGAAGAATGATGTTTGGGAGGTTGTATCAAGGTCCTGAGGGAAAATCCGTGGTTACTTCCATATGGCTTTACAAGGTAAAGTATGCTACAAATGGCAGCATTAAGAAATTCAAGGCAAGGTTTGTGGCTAGAGGGTTCTCCCAGGTAGAGGGGGTTGATTATGAGGAGACCTTCACTCTCGTGGCTCGATATACTTCGATTCGCTCCATCATATAGATAGCAGTAGAGATGGGTTGGAAGATCCACCAAATGGATGTGAAGATCGCATTTCTCAATGGCTTCATACAGGAGGAGGTGTACATTGGGAAGCCACAAGGCTTTGAGGTGCATGGGAAGGAGTCCCATGTGTGCAGACTGAAGAAGGCCCTTTATGGCCTAAAGCAAGCTCCCAGAGCTTGGTACTCCAGGATAGATACATACTTGCAGGAGATGGGTTTCACGAAGAGTGAGGCAGATCCAAACCTTTACTTTATTGTGATAGGTGAGGAGCCTCTCATTCTGGTGTTGTATGTGGATGACTTGGTCATTACGGGTGCAGAGAGACTCATAGAGCACTGCAAGGGAGATCCTGCGTCGGAGTTTGAGATGAAGGACAGTGGTTTGATGCATTATTTTTTGGGTTTGGAGGTGTGGCAAGAGGAGGGGCATTTCTTCCTGGGGAAGGGGAAGTATATTGTGGACATCCTTGGCAGATTCCACATGGAGGATTGTAGACCCATGTCGACAACGGTGATCACCAACTAGAAGAAGCTTCACGCTTCATATTCCGAGTTGGTGGACCCCACTTTGTATAGACAGATTATTGGTTCCTTGATGTATTTAGTCAACACCAGACCAAATATATGTTTTTCAGTCAACACAATGAGCCAGTTCACATGTGAGCCCAGGAGGGTGCACTAGGTTGCTGCAAAACACATTTTACGGTACTTGCAGGGGACAGTGGATTATGGTCTGGATTATAGGCAGGGGGATGGAGTGAGATTGGCAGGTTACACTGATTCTAATTAGGCATGTTGTGCTTCTGATAGGAAGAGTAGTTCAAGGTGATGTTTTGGGTTGGGTTCGGCAGTGGTGTCGTGGTTCAGCCGAAAGCAGTCAAAAGCATTGAATTCTGCCGAAGCAGAGTACATGGCATCCAGTCTAGCTAGTTGTGAGGCTATATGACTTCGCAAGATGTTGTTTGGCTTATTTGGTTAGCCGTTGAGACCTTCAGTGATAAATTTTGATAATCAAAGTTGCATTAAACTCACGGAGAATCCAATATTTCATGATAGTTCAAAGCATATCAGCATCAGATATCACTTCATCAGAGACTATGTTCAGAAGGGAGTTGTGAAGCTTGAGTATATTTCCACAGATGAGCAGGTTGCATATATTCTTACCAAAGCCTTACCACAGGGCAAGCATATCTACTTCAGAGACAAGATGGGTGTGGTGAGGAACACCTTCCTCGATAAGAGGGAGTGTTGAAATTTGGTTACCGGAGGATAGGTGGTTCCCTAAGGCTTTGATCTTTGGCCTAGGGAAAAGTGTCCAACAAAATTTAATTTTTCTCCTAAAGTGACTTTATAAAGTTATAAAGTCAAATCTAATTTAAAAGTGACTTTAAGAAATAAAGCTACTAAAGTTTAATTTTAAAGTGACTGTAATAAAGTCAATGTGAAATTAGAAAGTGAAAAGTGACTTTGGAAATAAATGACTAAGTGGGTCTTTATTAAAGTGGGGTGAATTAAAAAATAGAAAGTGATATTTAAATGAGCTTTTAATCTCAGCCCTAGATCTAAAGTTATCGAAGCCATTAGATTTAGGGTTTCCCCAAAAGTCACTTAGGGTTAGGTTAAAGGAAGAAAAGGAGGGAAAAGTTCATTCATTCTTTCATGAGAAGATTGAGAGAAGGATAGGAAGAAAGAAAAGGATATTTCTGAGCAGTGAGAGGAAGAGGATAGCAGCAAGGAGATTCAACAAATCCATATGGCAAAGACAGAGCACGGTTTTCAAGGCAAGAGGGCATGAAAATCGAGGAGAGGAGAACAACATTTATTACTGCTATTTTGGCATGATTCCCAAGGAGGTCATACAGCAGTTTGAGGGACTATTTTTCTGATTTCCATATAGCAGAAAATCAACATAGAATTTAATGTTGTACAACAGCTTCAAGGTAGTCGTATAGCACGAAAATCGAGGCAGTCATACAGCAATTCTGTACAAAATTATTTTCTAGGAGGTCATACAGCCGTACAGCACATTTTTCTATGATGTCCGTACAGCATTTAATGCTGCACAGTTTTTTGTAATTTCTGTTTTGTGTGGGCATGAAAATCGAGGTTGAGTTTTGCATGGTTTTCAAGATAAAGTAAATTTGAGAGGTAGCTGTAATTTTTTACTGTGTATTTAAGTTTCATTGTAAAAGATATTTATCAGAAATAAAATAGAGCTTTCGAACTGGTTTTCCCCAAGAGTTGTAGGGGGTTTTTCCAGGGTCACATTCACCAAAAATCAGCGTGTCAAAATTCTGTGTGTGGCTGATTTATTTTCTGAGTTTTGTTTTTGCATTTCATCATTATGAAATTTCCAGAATTAGTGTTTTTAGAAAATATTTATTTTCGTATTGTTGAATGTATGGCTATGGGAATGGGCATTTAACTTTATGGGGGAAATAAGGAGAAACTAAAAATCGGGGTTGGTTATCAAATTTCTACATGTCCTTATGGCGATTTTTGTTGAATTAGCCTTAAACTTGTGTCGATTCCTGAACAAGTTTCTTCTCCATTATACCATTCCTTTCTGAAACCAGCAATGAACATTTCTGAATCCTTTTCCTTCTTTTTCAAGTTGCTTTTCCCTCTCTTTTACCTTTACAACTTCTTGCACTGACACTTTATTTTCAGCATCGTTCAACACCAATGTCAACTACTGCAATTGCTTGTCATCTTCTTTCAAAGACAACCTACTTTCAAATTAAAACAACTCATTATATACATCAATATTTGTATGAAAAGTATTATGTAAAACTTCCCTTTGTTTAATCATCATCAATGTCAAGTTTTTAGGACTCTATTTTCTCGGATCTTAGTTTTTATGTACTCTATTATGGATGGTTGCGCCCATGCCACATAGTCATGTATCAGAGATATGAGTTGTATTTGTAATTGCAGGTTTTCTGACAACGGTTTTTGGTTCGAATATGTTCTCGTAAATCATTTCTCCCCTCCCTCTCTCTCGGACCCCATGCTTTAGGGGGCATCTGTTACCAACCATTGCTGATTTTGACATTGTCATGTTGCACATTTACTGAACTTGCAGAACATCAATATATCTTTGTAGTAAACATCATGTTTTTACATTGGTCTTTAATCAAAGAAAACTTAAAATTACTCTCACCTTGCATCCTGTCCTTATGGCGATTTTTTGTTGAATTAGCCTTGAACTTGTATCGATTCCTGACCAAGTTTCTTGTCCATTGTACCATGCTTTTCTGAATCCAGCAATGAACATTTCTAACTCTTGTGCCTTATTTTTCAAGTTTCTTTGCCCTCTCTTTGACTTTTACAACTTCTTGCACTAACACTTTATTTTCAGCACCGTTCAACACCAATGTCGACTGCAGAAACTTCTTGTCATCTTCTTTCAAAGACAATTTACTTTCAAAATGAAACAACTCATTATATACATTAGTATTTGTATGAAAAGCATTATGTAAAGCTTCCCTTTGTTTTAATTGTTGGCGAAAAGTCGGGTCTCGCGGGCAAGACCCAGGTTCAAGGGTTGTGGCCAACAAGGGGTCCGGTGTAGTCTAGGAACACGCCGGCATTTTCACCCTGCTCTTGGAGAGCAGTGCGTCTCACCCGAGGCGTGCCGCGACCACATGCATAAGGGGATGAGATCACTGGTAAGGAATAAACCCGCAACCAAAGAAAGAAAGTGCATCCATCACATATACCAAGTTACACATGCAAGATCACTAATTAAGTATTCAGACAGTCGCAACTTAAAATTTTTAAAGCAGTGTAAACACATTAGAACACATGAACAGCGCATAGAGACAGAAATCCTTCCTTATATTATTCCTCTGGCCGAATACATGATTACATAGCTTTCTTCTCTGAGAAGTCACAAGTCAGATACAGATGGGTTTGAGAACAGAAGGGAAGAACATAGAAAGTAGGAACCCATAGAAAGAACAGGTCTGATCCTTCTGCGGCTGCTCTGCGCATCCATTCAACCCTCAACAATAACAATAACAACAGCAACCTCCTTCTTCCACCGGGTGATCGCCCTTTTATTCACCCGCTCGTCGCGACTGGCGGCTTCTCTGTGTCTTCACTCTGGCTTTTCCCGACTTCTCTTCTGATGTCTGCATGTTCCTCTTTCTGTTTTCTGTTGTATTTCTTTCATCTGTACTTATCTCTATTCAATCTCCAGTTATCAATTGCTTCCGCGCCACCTTGGTAGCTCCGCAACTCCTGGTCGCTGCGGCGCGGTCGCGTTAGCTATGTGTATTTCTTCCGCAACTCAAAGAAAGTGCATCCATTACATATACCAAATTACACATGCAAGATCACTAACTAAGTATTCAGACAGTCGCGACTTAAAATTTTAAATCAGTGTAAACACATTACAGCACATGAACAACGTATTGAGACAGCAATCTTCCCTTATATTATTCTTCTGGCCGAACACATGATTACATAGCTTCCTTCTCTGATAACTCACAAGTCTGATACATATGGGATTTAGAACAGAAAGGAAGAACATAGAAAGTAAGAAACCATAGGAAGAACAAGTATGATTCTTCCGCAGCTGCTCTGCGCGTCCTTCCTCAAGTATCGGTCCTCGCGACTTCTCTCGTATCCATTCAACCTTCAACAACCACCACCCTTTTCAGCCGGGTGATCGCCTTTTATTCACCCGCTCCTCGCGACTGGCAGCTTCTCTGTGTCTTCACTTTGGCTTTTCCCAGCTTCTCTTCTGATGTCTGCGTGTTCCACTTTCTATTTTCTGCTGTGTTTCTTTCATCTGCACTTATCTCTGTTCGATCTCTAGCTATCGAGTGCTTCCGCGCCACCTTGGTAGCTCCGCAACTCCTGGTCGCTGCGGCGCGGTCGCGGTTGCTATGTGTATTTATTCCGCAACTCAAAAAGAGTCAAAGTTCAAAATGTCTTGGCCAAAAGTTCAAAACTTAAACAAAAACAAGGGCCCCAACAGGCCCCGACCACAATTCTTTGACTCGTCCGCGATTCAATCACAAATAAAAGTTTCTACTTCCATTCCCCCGCTGGCTTCCGTGCCCTGCTCTGCTGTTCCTTCTTCCGCCACCCTTTCCTGCTGTACTCCGCCATCCGGTTGGCCAAACAAGGGCCCCAACTCCGGGACCCGGCGGAGTGTTGAATCTCTAAGCTCTGTGAAGGTCGCCACTACTTGCTGCCATTCCTGCATAAGCAGGTCGGCGTCTTGAGAGATGCGGTTAGCGGCGGCTTCGTCTATGGGCGTCGGGGCAGCCTCGAACAGGGTGGCGAGCTGGGCTTCCGCCTTGGCATCCAGCTGGTGCATAGCGCCAGCATGGGTGCGAAGGGGCGGACGGATCTCCCGGATGACGTGCTTGGCCGCTGCTGATTCGGCCTCAGTCTGCTGCATGTGAAGTTCCAGCTCGTCCGACTGGGCGTAGAGCTGATCCAACCTTGCAGGGTCCGTGGTCGCCTGAATGTCCCGGGCAATCTGTTGCAGCTGGGCAGCAATGGGCTGCGTCTTGACATTTAACGCGAGTGAGCACTCTTGCAAACTGCGTAGAAGGGCAGAAGCCGTGGCTGCAGTGGAATGGAGAGTTGCTTGTAGACTAACTGCCTGCGTCTGTTTGGCAGTCACCTGTCCTGAATGGTCACTGGGTGGATCTGGAAGGGTAGGCCGTGCGGCTAACGCCGCTTGTAACTCCTGGTTCTCCCTGCAAACAATAGTGAAAACTTCCCTGAGGTGATGAGCCTGTAGCGCGATAGTGTCCTCCTCGATTCGGGTGGGAAGTGGAGCATGGTGAGCCCGTGCAGCGGGCAATACGCTGGAGATCGCTTGGATAGCAATGTTGACTTGCTCCTCGAGGTTGGTCTTCTCCCGCAGCAACTGATTGCGCTGTTCAGTAAGCGCCGTGATCTGATTCCGCTGCTCGGTGCACCGCCGCTGTAGCTCAGTGTGAATCTGCTCGGCCTTGAGGGCCGCCCGCTGAATGAGCAGATACAACTGTGCTGGACTCAGTTGTTCTGCATTTGTTGTGCTGGGTGCACCCTGCTCTGGTGTCTGTTCCTGCGAAGATTGGCCCATGGCCGCTGCTCGACCTAAAGTCTCTGGAGGATGGAACGGCGTCTGCTGCTGCACCGAAGTGGCCATATCAGGCTCCGGCCGGTTCTGCTGCGTGGTTTGCTCTGTGGAAGGGGCGGCCGAATCAGCCCCAACTGTGGCTGGCTGGACAGATATAGTTGGAAGAGGATCCCGGGATGTGGCCACGGGGTCAACAGGTGGTACCACGGCTGCAGTACTGGAGGTGACCTCCGCCCCGTGGTCACCGCCGAAAAGTTCCCGGATCAAAGAATCTGACACAGTGGCTGATGAATTGGACGGATTGGGGGAGGTGGCATGTGGTCGGCTGGTGGAGGGGGCGGTAGATGGAGTGAACGAGGTGTGGGGGAGACGAAGGTTTAGGAAATCTGCCGGATCAATCAGCGGTTCCTCTGGAATCAAGGTTGCTGTGGGCGGCGTGGCTGGTGGATCATCCTCCGTAAGATCCACCACGGGATCTGTGGCCGTAGTGCGGGCCCTCTTGGATGGAGGTGGGTCGGCGGAATCGGGTTCGGGGCCCGGTTCACCCATGGGCGTGATGAGGGGGGTGGAAGAAGTGAACAGGTTAGTGGGAATGGGGGAAGTGAGGGGGGCGGTGTTAGAGAGACCACGGGACCGATTAATACGAAATTCAGTAAAAGAAGGAAATATAGGGGCACCACTGGAAACAACCTGGGTTACCACATTGAGTCGCCGCGCCTGGTCGTTGAAATGCTCGACGATGGGGACCAGCGATTCAGGTAGGTCTGGTGCGGTCCCAGCTGCATCTGGTGTGGTCTCCACCGCAACTTGTGAAGATCCCCCTGCGCCGGTCGCGGCAGGCTGCTGTGCGGCCCTCATCCCCTCAAAATTGTAGCGGATGACTCCGTCGCGGACATGCTGAACAACCCCCGGCCACGCAGAGACCTCCCTATGGAAAACATTGTCATTCAGCTGGAAGTGAAGGGGTGCCATATGAAAAGTGTGGTGCGATACGCAAGTCGGCCGGATGAAAGTGTGGTTGTGGCTGACGCCAAACCACACCTTCTCACTGTATTCATCCAACATGTGCCGAGGCACCCGTTGCTGGTAAGTGACCACATCGATCATCATCCCATACCATTCTCGGAACGCCGCTGCGTTCACCTGCTTGCTGCTGGGGTCCCTGGACACCTGCCAGGGGGAATATTTCATCGCGAGCGGCTGGCTCACGGTGATCTCCGCCGGTGTCCGTATCGGGGGAAGATGCCATTTCCACATGGCGAACGCTAAGAGCAAGTACCCATAGATGAAACTGGTAGTCCGCTTGTAATTGTCTTCGCAAGCCGCGAAGAGTTCCTTCAACACAAACGAGCTCCAATTCAACCGGGCTCCCTGGACGCAATGCTCTGCAATGGAAATTGTGTCCAGAGTGCACTCTCCCTTTGTGTAGTGGCGCATGGTCTTGCTAGCGATCAGGTAGCAAGCGAACCGGATTTCTGGTACATTTATCAAATCTATCTTGGCACCTTTACCACCCCGGCGAGTGCCATACTTGGTGTAGAGGTCCGCGTCAGCCGACTTCCGGGCGCGCTTGGAGGATGTCTGGCCCGCAGTGGAGACATCTGAACCAGTTTGAGATAGCCCTGTAAGCTGATTAATATCTGCGGCATGTATTGGAATTTCTTCGTTAAGCCACAGGGACCCGTTCTGCACCCGACTGAGGAGGAACCGGGTACATTGCAGAGCTGGACCTGTAGTTCCGAAGACGGGAAGACTCCTCAAATTCATCAAAGTCGACTGCTGTAGGCCCCGGAATTCTGAACGCATCCGACTGTTGGAGCTGCTCCCGGGCGTGTAATGGTGTTCCATGAACGTCTGCCAATGGAGGTGAGGAAACTCAGCCGGGTCGGACAAGTTGGCGTCCATACATGGTGCATTGTCATACTTGCCGACCAGCGACTCTACTCGGTGAATTCTGCTATCTAACGTTGGTTCAGGGACTGAGAGGAGAGCTCTCGGCATCTTGGCGCGCCGCCGATAGACTTGGACGATTCTTCTGTAACTTCCTGCGAGGTGCTGTGTGCTCTGATACTGCGAATGCTCCGGAGTCGCTGCAACTTCCAAATTGAACTGGTCCGTCATCCTTGTGCTGATAGCCTTCATGCAAATTGGGCCATCTGCTGGCACGCGCGGAGTTGATGAGACTCCATAACGACAATTAATTCTTGCTATCTTTCTTGCCTGCGATAATCGTGCGATCAATCGCAGGCCTGTGTGTAATCTGACAGTTGCTGACGGCGTCATGGGGAGATGGGCGGACTCGACGGCTGAGGGAACTGCGGTTGATGGCAAATGATTACGGTATGATTACTGTCCATTAAGGGAATTTATGACCAAATCTGAGCTATCCTATGGACTGACAAAAGGACTGACGGAAATGACCTGGACTGACACTGGCACGAGGACGGATCCTTCGTGCACGACACGCTGGATTGGAGCGGCGACATGCTGGACTGGCGCTGCGACACGCTGGACTGGCGCTGCGACATGCTGGACTGACCCGCCCCAACCACAGTCGGTTGCGGTAATGTTCCCGCAACTGACTGGTTATTTGACTGAGTACCGACAATTGGAAAAGACTACCTACATTCATCCCGGTTGCGGGAGAGTTATTCAACTACGCTACTCTACGGGTTCTCTCGGTTGCGAGAGTTATTAATGAAAAGTGAGAAGTACCTACTCTTGGTAGGGCTTCAGGCGTGCGCCATTCACCCATCCCGGAAGAACTGTGCCGTCCAGTTGTGCCAACCGAACGGCTCCTGAGTCGCGGATCTCGATGACAAAGTACGGTCCCAGCCAATGCATCTGGAGCTTGCCTGGAAACTTCTGGAACCGGCTGTCGTATAAGAGAACTTTGCCGCCAACTTGGAAAGCTTTAGTTTTGATGTGGCGGTCGTGCCACGCTTTCTGCCGGGCCTTCTCAACCCTCTGGTGGAATTCTGCGAGGAATCGAGCCTCATCCAGCTCCTGTAGCTCCTGGAGGCGTTCCCTAAGTGACGCCTCTTCTGAGAAGTGAAGGGACGTTGCGATCAAAAGGCTGGGCACGGTGAACTCGGCGGGAATCACCGCTTCCCGGCCATACACCAGCTGGAATGGCGTCTGGTTGGTCAAGCGTTTTACCATGGTCCGGTAAGCCCATAATGTCGCTGGTAGCCGCTCATCCCAATCGTCCCGCTGAGCGTTGCAAATTTTAGTCAAGCCCTTTTCAAGAATCTTATTGAAGGCTTCCACCGTACCATTGGCCTGCGGGTGGTATGGGCTGCTTTTATGATGCTGAATCATAAATGTGTCCAGTAGCGACTTGACCGTGGCATTAATGAAATGCATACCCTGATCGCTGGTTAAGCTCCGTGGGCAGCCAAAGCGGCTGATGATGTGTTCAAAGATGAACCGAGCAGCGGTCTCTGCCGAGCAGTCGCGTACCGCTGCTGCCTCAGCCCACCGTGTGAGGTAATCCGTCGCGGTAATGATGTACCGGGCTTTGGAATGGCGAGCGACTGGTGCGATGGGGCCAACGAAATCAACAGCCCACTTTTCAAACGGCTGCAACACATGCACTGGGTGTAGCGGAAGCTCGTCCCTGTGCGAAGGCCTTCCCGTCCTCTGACAAATATCGCAACGTTTCACATAGGCCTTACAGTCTGCATGTACAGTCGGCCACCATAGGCCAGCTTGAAGCACCTTCCTTGCGGTGGGTTTAGCACCCACGTGTCCTCCCGCAACACCGCTGTGACATTCCCACATCACTGCTTCCCGCTCGTGGTCAAGAACACACCTGCGCAACACCTCATCCAGGCCCAGTTTGTACAGCTTCCCTGCGATCAATTGATAATCGGCCGCCCGGACAACCAAGTGGCGTTTCTGAAGAGGGGTGTAATCCTCAGGGCACTGTCCCGTGGTCAGATACGTGGCAATGTCAGCCAGGTAGTCTGGGACTGCTTCAACTCGGAATAGGTCAGCATCCGGGAGCTGATCGTCCAATGGACCTTCATTCTCTCCCGTCTCCAACCTGGATAAGTGATCGGGACCAACATTTAACCTGCCCGGCTTGACAATCACCTCAAACGTGAACTCCTGAAAAAGTAGAAGCCATCGACAGATTCTTCCTTCCAACACAGGCTTATTGACCAGATATTTTAATGCCGAATGGTCCGTGAAAAATGTAAATTTGCCGCCCAGAAGGTAGTGGCGGAACTTCTGGAGAGAGTACACCATCGCCAACGCCTCCCGTTCGGTCGTGGTGTAATTCTTCTCCACATTCGATAACCGTTGGCTGGCAAAGTATACTGGGTGGTCAACTGTCGTTTCCCCGGGTTGCGCCAATACATCGCCAAGTGCAATCCCGGACGCATCAATGTGCACATGGAACTGCTTATCCCAGTTGGGATGAACAAGTATGGGTGCCGTCGCCAACTTCTCCTTCAATGTGTCGAGTGCCTTCCTGCACTCTGTAGTCCACTCAAATGCTTCTGACTTCCGCAACAGTTTCTCCAAAGGGGCAGTGATTTTGGCATAATTGCGGATAAACCGCCTGTAGTATCCTGTGTGCCCGAGCAGTGCCCGCAACTGCTTCACGTTCTCGGGGGCCTCCATGTGGATGATGACCGCGACCTTGGCAGGATCAACGCAGACCCCTTGCTTACACACCACGTGACCCAAGAGTGTGCCGAATGGTACTGCAAAAATACATTTCTTCAAGTTCAAGGAAATCTGCAGCTGGTGACACCGGTCGAACATAACACGCAACAGGGAGGCGTGTTTCTTCAGCAGGCTGTAAACAGTCCAATCGTCCATATAGACTTCCAGGAACTTGTGAATGTACTCCCGAAAAGCAGCGATGACAATCCGGGAAAACACAGCCGGTGCGTTCTTCAGACCAAACGGCATAACGTGATATGCGAATGATCCCCACTCAGTTGTGAATGTCGTCTTTGCTTTGTCTTCCTCGGCGATGCGCACCTGATGGTAGCCCGAAAACCCATCGGTGAAGGAATAAGCTTCGTTTCCCGCGACATGATCTAGAACTTCGTCGCTGAAGGGAGTGGGAAACGGATCGTGAATACAAGCATTATTCAAACTCCGATAATCTACGCAGACATGGATTTCCGCTTTGTCCTTCTTGTTCTGGATGACAATGGGACTTACCCACTCAGCTTCTTCTATTGGAAAGATGAGACCCGCAGCCAGCATCTTGTCGATCTCCATCTTGACCTTCTCTTTGATACGTGGATTCAACCGGTAGGGTCGGTGCTTCACCGGCCTGGCTCCTGGTTTCAGTGTGATGCGCATCTCGCCCAGATCCCCCTTGATCCCCTTCAGGTCCGCAACCGATGACGGAAATAAATCTTCATACTCCCGGAGGAGGCTGAAAATTTCTCTTGTTGTCTCCTCGTCCCAGTAATCTCCCACCGTTGCCAGCTTAGGTTTCTCCTCCGTTCCAATGTTCAGCTTCTTTGTCTTTAGGGGCTGCAAATGGACTCCTTCTGTCGTCGGCTCGTCGCGGATGCTGCGCTCGCCTTCCTTCTCGTCAAAATAGAGATGCCTAAGGTCCTCCAAACTATCATCCTCCGGATCGCCATCAATTCGTTGGCAAACCAACTCGCGCTTGACCCCAGAGCGTGACGCCACCGGGCCCTCGTCAGGCTCGGGATGGCGGAAAAACAGAACCTCCTTGACGGCTTGTAGGGCCTGAGATTCCTGCGTCGTCTCCCCTTCGAACGAGAAGCTCTGGACGAACTTTTCCCCGACTGCTTGCCAGGAGCGGGTTCCCCGTTTCCGCTCTTCCTCCAGGTACCAGGCCTGGGGAATTGTACCCAGGGAGTGGACAAACCTGTGGACCCACAACTCCTCAGGATACCTTGCGCTACGCCACTGTTCCTCGCACGCCCGCAAATGCTGTCGTGGGTCGGAAGCTCCATGATGTTTAAGTGTAATGCAGGGCCCTTCATCCTCTTTGAAGCGTGCCCGCAGAGCATCCGCCACACGCTCCCATCGCAACAGAGTGTTGCGGTGATTGTTCCACCATCGTCCCGACGTTGACTGCAGGGCCACATCCAAAAGTGGTATCCGGCTTTCCTCTGGGACCCGGTCTTCCACCTTGGCAATAAAAGTATTCACTGCTTGCATGTTTGATAATGTGGGGTATCCACGGATCTCAGTCCCTACCCACCAGACTTGAGCAATGGAGGCACATATCCGCGTGGTGGTCTCATACCCCCCTTGCTGCCAGTCTTCCCACGCGAGCTCGGATCCGAGCTCCGAGCTCTGCACACTCCGCCAACTGATAGAGCCAGTTGCGGTCGGGTTAATATAATCGTCCCGCTTTCCTGCAGTCATCTGATACAGATGGTCCATCATCTGAGCATCCTCCCGACTGTCCACCGGTTCTGTATATTGCGGACCCTGATACGGGTCGAGAGGCTGAGTGACTCGTACCTCCCCATCCTCAAAAATCATCAGCTCCTTCTTGAGGTCGATGATCGCGTAATTCTCAAAAGCCCAATCAATGCCAAGTAAAGCAGGATAGGGGTCCTTATCACCCATGATATCAATAACCTCAAAGTCGGTGTATGTCTTCACCCCCGCCACGTCGACCTCGACACCCTCGAGTCGGCCGATTGGCAAAATACAGTACTGGTTCGCCATCCTGAGTTGGATTGGGGAATAGGCGAGCCGTGGCTTTCCAAGAGCCTCCCATGTTTTTCGTGGCAAAATATTGCCGTCGGATCCCAAGTCCAACATGGTGTCGCTGATTTGGAATCCTGCGACCTGCGTGTTAAGCCGGAATTCTTTGCCTGTTCGTTGCTTGTTCCGCTTGACACGTTGCACGTATTGAGGCCTAGCGTCCACCAGATTTCTGGGTTCTGCGCGCCCCTGCAGCTCTCCGTCTAACACATGCTTGAGCTGTTGCCGCAGCATAGCGTCATCAACAATCCTGAGAAATAGCCGGAGCCAATCCTCGACCACAGCATCTGCGGCGTTCTGAACACCGGTTTTCGGCCGCCGGGGCTCCTCCAGCCCTCCCTCGTTCCGCAACTGGGCGAATGCCTCAACCGCCTCCTGAAAGTACTTCTTCTGGACTTCGGGCCTGATCAACTTCTTTGGGGATGCCGGCCGAACCACTCGTGCTGGCTCCTTCTCGTGGGCATCCTCGCCCGTCTTCTTTCCGCCCCTTGTTACTATCGCAACGTTCTGCATGTCGGGGGTTGCGGCGCTGCGCGGTTCTGAGTTTATCAGATTCGCTCCCCTCTGCCTCACCCGTTCTTCCCACTTCTTGATGAGCTCCGGACAGTCTTCTGTAGCATGGGCGTTGACCCGGCACTGGGAACACCAGGGTCATCGCGGAAGGGGACATTCTCGAGCCACATGACCCTCCTGGTCACAGTTGTAGCACTTTACCGGACCGCGTCCTCCTGTTCGGCCTCCCCGCATGCCGCCACCTCTTCCCCTTGGGGCCTCGTTCACCCTGTACGAGGGACGATCCAATCGATCCGCAAGAGCGTCAAGCGCCCTGCACTGCTCAGTGTTGTGAGTCGTAGACACACAGAATTCGCAGTATACATTATTCGGCACCGTGGAGTACTTCTGTAATATCGGGCACATCCGAGGAGGATGCCCCATCGTCCAGCAAATCTCACAGTACTCTGTGGTGGAGGACCCCGGTTGCGGTGGGAACCCCGCAAAGGTCTGTTGCGGCTGGTAGACTCCCTGCGGGTTCATCGCCGCACCCCCCCTGGTGGTGGACCCCCCTGAATTGCTGCAACTGAGGGTCCCACTCTTGCACCGCGCAACCGAGGACACTCGGTGGCGACGTGTCCCTCAACCAGGCAATGAGTACACCAAACATTCGGTCGCGCTGGTCTCGCTGGCTGAATTTCCTTGAGCTTTTCGGTCAAGCTGGCAATCTGGTGTTGCAAACCTATCAGAGAAGGGTCTTGCGGGGCTAGCCCCCCCCTGTATTCCTGGGGGTATCCTGCCATGGATTCAATCTTCATGGCCTGCTCCAAAGAGTCCTGCAGATTATCAATCTTCTGCTGTGTGAGAGGGGTTTGTGTCAAGGGGAGCAGAGCCTTGATGAACCAGTCCCTCTGGTGGTTTGGATCGATCGGGTAGCTGAGTTTCCCGATCGCATCCTTGAATCGCCGCATCAACTCCCACGCGGTCTCTCCTTCCTTCTGCTTAATTTCCCACAGCTCTGACAGGCCCTGCTAGTCTGTCTGGGGGAGCTTGAATTCACGGACAAAATCCCGCTTCACGTCCGCAATTACAGGGTTAGGGTGCACCTCGGACCACTTGATGAACCAACGCAGAGCTCTCTCTCTGAGCGTGGTTTGGAATTCTATTAACTTCCCTGCATCCGGCGTCTGTCGAGCCCTCCAGATGGCTTCGCACAGATACCAGTGTTGTTCTACGTCGTCATTTCCCCGGCCAGAGAACTCTGGGTACCGGGTGAAAGATCCAGCCATGTGTACTTGCAGAGAATTAACCAGGATAAAACCTCCGGGTCCTGGTTGCGTAACGGTCCCACTAGGGAAAATACTACTACTAGTAACGCTGTTGCTACTGGGCGTTACCAATGCCGCTGAACTACTATATAACTGACTTAATGCTTGTAACTGAACAAAAATATTTCTTAAAGGTTGATAAAGTACCAGGGGAAGGTCGGGATCCTGGCCATGCGGAAAGCGGGACGTAGGGTTGCCTGGAGGGGTGGGTGCCGTCTGATCCTGGAACATCTGCTGCATCACGCTGTGCCATTCGTCATCGGAGCTTTCTTCAGGCTGCATCTTTCCATTATCTTCGCTCGTCGTTACTTCTCTTTCTCGCGTCGCTGGGCTCCCATGCACCCACTGTACGTCCGCTGCCGTCCCGTCTCCTGTCCGGGTATCCAAACCCATGGTTCTTGTCTTCTGAGGTGCCTCCTTTTGATTTCTCCTCTCGATTTCCCTTCTCTTCAAATCTCTCATTACCCTTCTTCGCCACCTATCGGTGATCTGTGCCCGCCGATGTGCACGTGACTCCCGCAACTTGCATGCGGCTTCAACGTCCATCCCCCGCTCCCCACTCTCACAGTCTACACAGCATCGGTCCCCTCAACCCTTCCCCCAGTATGGGTGGTTTACGCTTCCATACTCGTTTTGTGGAATTCAATCAACCCTTCGTCCACCATCAGGGCTTTGATCCACAGCGGAATCTCCTTCAACAGCTTCCCCCGCAGTCCTGAGTGAAAAACAGCCTCAGCCTTCGAGAAGGATTGGTAGCACTCAGCGGAAAACTCCACAACGTATCCTTCCAACGTGGTCCTTACCCAAAAATCCACTGCGCGGGTTAGTTCAGTATCTACCCGATGCAGCGCTACCAGGTCTTCGTGTGCCCACCTGCGCTTTATCTTTCGCAAGCCTTCTTGGGGCACCGTCGCTCGTAACCTCCGCAACCAGTTGTAAAGGTCCGTAGGGAACCTTCCCCAGAAAATTTCGTACGTATCACTAGCTGAGTCAGAGAAAAGAACAAGCTCCCTGATCGCCGCCTCCTTTTTCTTGGTCAGCTTTGCTTGCTGAGCAATGAAATGGTCAAGATGATCATCCCACCATCGCCGTATTGCTCCTTCAAAAATCCTCGAGACCATGATCTAGATCCCCTCAGAACATGCAGATCCCGGCAACGGAACCATTTGTTGGCGAAAAGTCAGGTCTCGCGGGCAAGACCCAGGTTCAAGGGTTGTGGCCAACAAGGGGTCCGGTGTAGTCTAGGAACACGCCGGCATTTTCACCCTGCTCTTGGAGAGCAGTGCATCTCACCCGAGGCGTGCCGCGACCACATGCATAAGGGGATGAGATCACTGATAAGGAATAAACCCGCAACCAAAGAAAGAAATTGCATCCATTACATATACCAAATTACACATGCAAGATCACTAACTAAGTATTCAGACAGTCGCAACTTAAAATTTTTAAATCAGTGTAAACACATTACAACACATGAACAACGTATTGAGACAGCAATCCTCCCTTATATTATTCTTCTGGCCGAATACATGATTACATAGCTTTCTTCTCTGATAACTCACAAGTCGGATACAGATGGGTTTGAGAACAGAAAGGAAGAACATAGAAAGTAAGAACCCATAGGAAGAACAAGCATGATTCTTCCGCAGCTGCTCTGCGCATCCTTCCTCAGGTCTTGATCCTCGCGACTTCTCTCGCATCCATTCAACCCTCAACAACAACCTCCTTCTTCAGCCGGGTGATCGCCTTTTATTCACCCGCTCCTCGCGACTGGCAGCTTCTCTGTGTCTTCACTCTGGCTTTTCCCAGCTTCTCTTCTGATGTCTGCGTGTTCTACTTTCTATTTTCTGCTGTGTTTCTTTCATCTGCACTTATCTTTGTTCGATCTCCAGCTATCAAGTGCTTCCGGGCCACCTTGGTAGCTCCGCAACTCCTGGTCGTTGCGGCGCGGTCGCGGTTGCTATGCGTATTTATTCCGCAACTCAAAAAGAGTCAAAGTTCAAAATGTCTTGGCCAAAAGTTCAAAACTTAAACAAAAACAAGGGCCCCCGACAATAAACCTTGGGCCATTCCACTACTTACTATCCCCAAGGAAATGGATTAGCTGAATCCTCCAACAAGAGTCTCCTCAATATAATAAAAAAAATGTTGGAACAAAATCATAAATCATGGCACAGTAAGCTGGTTCATGCCTTGTGGGATGATAGGTTAACTACAAAGAAATCAATAAATATGTCCCCCTATCAGTTAGTTTATGGCATGGATTTAGTTTTTCCTACCTCATTGGGAGTTCCAGTCATGAAACTCCTTCAAGAAGTGCAGATTGAAGAGAATGATATGCAAAGAAGAATCAATCAAAAAATCCATTTACAACAGACCAGAGAGGAAGTCTATGAAAGAACACAGTTAGTCCAAGAAAAAATGAAGAAATTATTTGATAAGAGGACTAAGGCAAACAATTTCCAAGTTGGAAATGTTGTTCTTAAATGGGATTCAAGAAGAGAAGAGAAGGGAAAACATGGCAAGTTTAAGAACTTGTGGAAAGGGCCATATATTATCCATGCTGAGCGGGGTCACAATGCATTTTTCTTGAAAGAATTGAATGGAGAATATCTATATGGAGGTCCTGTCAATGGCAGGATGCTTAAGCATTACTTCTGCCAAGAATATTAAGTTTCAAAGCATTTTATTTTTTCATTGTAAATATCATAGTCTCACCATTGCATTGAAAGTTAGAAAAGTCAAAAATACAAAAACAAAGAAAGAAAGAAAAGAGGGAAGATTGTAAAAACAATAAAGGTATGGCCCCATACCAAAAAAGAGAGAAATAAGTTATGAAAGTGTGCAAGCTTAAATTCCACTACTGAAAAGCACACTTCTAGTTAGTCACACTGCCTAATCTTGACTAATTAGCCTTTAAATTTTTTGCTGATACGATAGTGAATTTGATTTTCCAAACTAATTAATCTTGGCTTATCAGTAGATAGATTAGGATAGAAATCAAGGGTTCAAACATACTCAAAATCTGAACTTAACATTTCAAAAATAAAATGACTCAAATCTTTTTTGTTTTCTGAGTCAAAAAGGATAAAAATCTGGTTCTAATTAGCTCAAAATCTGAACCAAATAGCAAAGGAGAAACATCTCAAATAAAGTCAAAACAAAGCTGTAAAAAGAGAAGGCCATGATGAGAAATTTTCAGATCTTAAGCCTTCCATTTTTGCTTTAATTTTTCTGAAAAATAAATGTCTATGTGCAGCTTATTTTTTATGCCATAGACCAGCATCAAGTTAGACTGTTTAATCTTAACTTGAATGCCTTTTAAATTTATGTTTTAGAAAATAGAGAATGAAAATATGTTGGACAGTTTAATCCCAACAGATGGTAGATTAGGTAGAGAATCATCTGAACTCAACTGTTTAATCTGAGTTCAGGAAGAAATAAGGAGTAGAAATAGATTAGATTTCCTGCTTTCAAAAGAATAAAATGTTGTGAAAGAGTTTGCCAATCCAAGTGCACTCTAATGAAGAAAAAATGTTAGATCAATAGGATTGGGTGGGTAGAAAGATTGTTGATGAAAGATTCATTGTTTTCCATGGCTGTTAGCATTTCCAGAGCAAAAGAAGATCATTAAATAAAAGAAAGACAACCCAATGGATGAGGCAACTGATCAACATCTCAGAGAATGCAAGTCTGAAATTCTTGATGCCTTAAAGAAGGCATCATCCCCAAGTGGAGCCACTGTTAGCCACCTATAAATTTGTTATAAAAATAGGTGGCTAAATAATTTTTGAAGCCTTCAAGGAACAGATTTTATTGCAAAAAATGTTGTCTCTTGGAGACTCTTGAAAGGCCTCATGCCTTTGTCCAAAAACTTCTTTGTTGTTCCCATTTTATACTCAGAAATTCTGTTGATTTCATGAGGAGAATCTACTGTAAAACCATCATTTTTACTCTCCCCCTCTTCCAAACTTACTTTCATCTGCTCCCCTTTTTCTCCATAAAAACCCCTTTGTTTTCATGATTTATTTTCTTCCCCTCATGAAAACCACTTTTACAAGGTTAAAAAATCACTTTTTAACCTTACCGAACCCATCAAATTCCATTGAAAAACTCTGAAAAATTCATAAAAAACAAGTTTTATTTACTATAAGCCCCTAGGGCTAAGTCCTAACCACTTCCCCCCACATGCCCATGCGTTAAAATCAAGCGCTAAAAACCTTTCGGCGCTAATCGCATCGCAAAAATCCAAAGAATGCAAGTCTTTACCATATTCGAAAGTTCTGATGTGATTAGCTTTGCATCATATAAAACCTGATGCAATTAAAACCTTTGTATAAATATCCCATGGGCCCGCCTCGATGCTTAAAAACTTGTTAATATTTCATTTCCTATCATTATTTTTCTTTGTAAAGTCTTAAAAAAACCCACTTTTCCAAAGTTTTAACTTAAAAAACCCAAGTCACGTGTTGAAATATTTAATGGGTAGATTGAAAGATCGATCGCGCAATCGCAATCGGAGATAGTTCAATGGGTTGATCAAAAATACCCACATCAAAAGTTCCGATGCGATTGAGTCTTATATATTTTTTTCCGCCCCACCAATTGTTTCATATGACTTATGCCCGGGGCTGACTGTTGAAGTCCCAAGTGCTGAAATCGCATCGCAAGTTTTCAGAATGGGTTGATAAAAAAGATCCAACCTTCCGATTGTGATAGGCCCCCTTTTATAAAACCCTAGGCCCATCATGATTCATACATCCGAAGGCCCCACAGTTGGGCGCCAGACCTTTTTTATATATTTTCTTTCCGCCCCCCCCATCCATAAAAAAAACATTTGTTTTTATTTAAAAAAATTGGGTTTTATTTATTATAAAGGTTTCTGCCAGTATGTGTTTTAAACACGATCTCTGTCGTTGATCAGTAGGCCGATCTAACGACCAGTGCTCAATCGCATCCCAACACTCAATCACATTGCAAAATTAAATCGCATACATTTTTTTTTCTCCCCTGATTGACCATACCCCGATTTTTTCTCCACCGTTGATCTACTCCTTTGATCAACGGTCCGCGCTAACTCGCATCGCAAATCTCCATCGCATGCGTTCGTTTATTCCGCCGATTGCCCATCCCCCAATTTATTCTCCACCATCGATCTAATCTGTAGATCGACGGCCTGCACTTCATCGCATCGCATGATTCAATCGCTCCATTCGCTCCCTACCCCCGATTGCGATCTGCCGATTGAATCCGGATCGGACTATCCAAAATCACTCTCCTTTATTCTTCTCCCGCTCTCCTTTTTGCCTTTCTGCGCAGATCTCCACCGTTGGATGCTTTCATACAATGGCCACGCTTCTCCCCGACGCCTGCAACGTAGTTTAACCTATTTCCGCAGGATTTCATAACTTTTTTTTTGTTTTGCAGGTTCCAAAGGTTTTGTCCATATTACAAAGAAAAATAAAGCCAAAGGTCCCGATCTTTCGGCCTTTGGTTATCAAAGGGACTAAAGGATTCCACTCCACATTTTATCAACATTCCATGGGCGCCGAAACTATAAAGGCCCTGCACATCGAAAAGACACTGTTTTATTCAAAGCACAATTAAAGAGTATAAGTTTTGAAGAACAGAGCGCAATAGAGAAGAAGATTAAAGATATATCTAGGGAATTACGGCTAAGAATAATTATCAAACGCCTATTCCCTGGATTAAAACACAGTCAACAGAAAATCATAAATTTTTAGTAGACAGGAAGGCCTCCACCGCCACATTTGAGGCGAATTGATTCCTCAGCTACCATAAAAGCCACCTGTTGCCTCAAACCATTCAAACAAAGGCCGAAGTTATTGATTAATAAAATATCTGCCTCACAGCTCAGCCATGCAATTACTTCTGCAAGGGAATAAAAGAAAAAATATCTGCAGAGTTACTCCAACGTAATGCAGAGCCTCAAAGTCAACATAAATCTCCTACCAAGCTTAAATCTTAATTGTAAAACAGTTAATACAGTGAAACACCCGTAAACTTCTTCATCAGCCCCTCAAAAGGCCGAGAAGTCTTGAATCTGTATTAATTTCCTTCAAAGATCTTTTATCAGATCTCACCTCCTCATTCTTCTATAAATACTTCTATAGAAGATGAGAAATTGTTGGTTGTTATTTGATCACAAGTTGTAATACTGAAACTCTTTGAAATAAATATATAGTCTGTTGAAGTTGAAGATGAAATTGAAGTTTTGGAGGTCTTGATGATGTTGTCGCATTTTTGTTCCTGAGAAGGCTCTATCATTGGATCCATGAGCTTGGCTGTTTGTGAAGTATTCTAAACTGTTTTATGTTTTTTTCCCTGTTTTCATTATGTTCCATAATTTCTTACTACAGTAGGTTGAAAGTTTTGGGCTAAGAAATGACTCTTGGAAGCACCTTAGACCTGTTCATCCTTCACTGTTTTATGTTTTCTCCTGCTGAAGTATTTTATAGGCTTTAATCTTTCTCTTTAGTCTTGATGCTTGTTTATTTCCTTAATAGTTTGAACAGTTGGTTTCAACATGATTTATGGTTTTCCCTTCTTGTTTGCTGCCACTTAAAAACTGTTATTGAAGTCTCCCTTTGAAGTTCTTTGCTTACAGTGAATCAAAGAGGTCGGTTTTGATCTTGCCCTTTGTCCTCGCTTAAACAGTTGGCTTAAAGGTCATTTATAATTATGATCATAGATGTTTTTAGGTGTTCCCTCTTCTATGACTTTAATTATCAGTGAACCTTTTATGTTTTCTAAGTCATTTGAAATAAAATCTTTGAGGAAATATGGTGTTCCCCGAATCTTCAATTTCAATTTAAAATTTGTTTTTAGATCATTATTCGCTTAAATTCGTGATTTGTAGAATTTACGGTTAGTCCTGTCTATCAAAGAGCTCTTTATTGTTCAAATTATGCTTTCAAATTCCCTTTGTTGAGAATTAAACCTCTCTTTCCAAATCATTAATGTTCATCTCATTTCAAAAAATAGAAGGATCCTGTGGCCTAGTTAGATCTGCCCTTTGATATCCGATATCCATTGATGAGTTTGTTATGACCTTTTCCTGACTCCATTGCCCAATGAATCAGATGTTCTCCATTTTGTGTATCTTTCCTAGACCTTTCATGTTCTACTGTATCCATTCCATCCAACCAACCAAACAAACACCTGCACTTAATAACTAGTCTAAAACCAATACTTAAAGCACACAAGATAAACCTTTGCAAACAAACTTTTGGGAGATCCCTCTCTGAGAGCAGGAGGACTAGATCCTGTAACTCTAAAGATTGGTTTTGATTTTGCCTTGTCTTTTGATTTGCCAAAATATCAAAACACGGGACACCAACACATTGCACAATCTCAAGCTTCATTACATCACTCCTAACCCATGAAAATGTGCACCACGCAATCCTTGAGTCTGCCTCTCATTCGAAATCCTAGTTCCAACTCAATAAACATTTTCATGAAGCAAGTTAGACTAGGAATGTTTCATAATTATTTCATCTTTTCATGAGTGATTTCTAGTTTCATTTACTTTATCTTCACTTGACAGTATGCTGATCGAAGACAAGGAGAAGGAGACAATGTTAGAAGCCACTTAGAAAGTTGTGAAGACAAGATGATCATTGAGCAAGAAGATGAAGGGACACCATTTTACAATAGAAGATAAAAGATTAAGATCACATGAAGATTCCATATCATTCATCCCCTTGTAGGGTGAAGATTAAGAAAAAAAAAACCTCTCATGAAGAATGACAACAAAGCAGCAAGAGAAACAACTTGAAATTTCAACTTCATCATGAAATCCATATCATCATTGTCAAGTTGTGATTTCTACCAGTTCAGCACAATGTCATGTGTGTCCATATGTATTTCCACATAATTTGTGGATGTAATTATCAAAATAAAGGACAAAATGTAATGTGTGGAAGTCCAAGAGCCAGATGTGGAATATGAAAAGTCACATAGTCATATATGGATAAAAGAGTCTTTAGGAAAGATCCAAAAGTCATATAAAATTCCAAAGCCCACATTAGAAGTCAAAGAGACATGAGGGAAGCTCAAGAGTCATGGGGATATGGAAGGTCATTCTTCTTATTATAAACACACCCTCATAACTCAAGAAAAGGCCTTTTGGAGGCTTAGCCTTTGGAAAGATAGCCTTGTCTTCTCTAGCTTAGCATAGGAGAGAAGATAAATAATTGGAGAAGCAAGAAGTTACTTAATATTCCAACCTTGGAGCTAGTGGATCGCTATCGTAACTTTGTACTTATATCTTTCACCTAATAACCAGAAGCTCATTTGAGTTAGCACACTTTCATGCATATGTCGTAAATGTTCTAAGATTGTTCTTTGAATGTTTGAGATACATGTTGTTCTAATATGTACTAAAGAAATTGAATTATTTTGGTGGATTTTGTGCTTATGCTTTTGAAAGTGTGCTTTATTTTCTTTAATTTTCATTTTATTTATGTGATATATTTCACTAGATAGCTAATGAACCTTTCCTTTCTCTTGTGTGTCTCTCTTAGGATAGTACTACTAATTTCATTATAGAGGTTCACTTTTATTTCCCTCTCGTGAAAGTCTCCATTTACATATTGCAATTGGTGTTTCACAGTGTCAAATTACTTGTTGATATAAAATTGTATGTGCACACTCTCTTATGTTATTCATTACAACTAAGTAAAACCTTTAAGTTATGGTGGTTCAGTTGATACTCTGGATGGGGCTCCTACTCCAAACAATGTGAGGTATAAATAGGACTTCACATTAGGGAGACCCCCTTGGTTGAGATATTTCTAGCACCGTCAACAATTGGTAGTAGATGGAGGGAGATATGACAAGATATGCATGTTGAGTCTGTTTTGAACCTCTTATCTTGAATGGTTCATCCCCAAGACACACTTCCAGGGTGGTAAGCTTTTTATCCCCGATGGACTTCTTTATGAATTGTGTCAATTCAAGTTTGATGGTGAGGGTGATACATTCATAGTCGATCATGCATATCTCTTTTTTCAGTTTTGTGAATACTATGAGATCGAGTTTGAAGATGTGGCTTATGTGATTTTCTTCCTCACGCTTGAAGGTTGAGTTAATCAATGGTGTCATACCCTACCACTCACTTCCATTCATTCTTTTGAACACCTCATCAAGGAGCTTCAATTAGAATTTGATAGGTATGATTACTGAGATGTCCTTAAAATAATTAGTCAAATAAGAATGAAGCCTAATGAATCAATTGAGGATTTTTCTAATCGGATCCTTCACTTTTCTTATGAATTTATTGAAGAAGATACATATTTGGATTTCTTTAGACAAAAATTTGTGTGTTTGGTTCATATCTATTTACATGGTGAGTCTCAACCCTCTGATGATTTGTCTCTCCCAACTTTTAAAATACACGAGACACCGCTAATTTTAGAGGAAGAACCTACTATTCCTTTCATTCCTTGTCCTCCTCCTTTTTTTGTGCCTTGTGTCAAACCTATTCAAATAAAAAAATATGAAAATCAGATTGTTGATATGTCTTTTAAACCTTCATACACTTCCCATGATTCGGATCCAGTGGATCAAACCTTTTAATGGTTCATAGAGCGCAAGGTGAAGACTAATACTTCCATTCTGTTAATGCTCATAAATTCAGTCTTGAATCTAGTTTGGATACCCGCCATCCTCTATCACCTCCTTTTCACGATCCCCTGGCACATGATTTTCTTGATCAATCTCTTCCAAATAGAAGTAGTGAACAATTACAAGGCATTAAATTTTTGTAGGTAGAGGAGAAGGAATGTGAATATTATTTCAATATTCCTTCTCTCTTTCAAATTCCCCCATGTCAAGATAATACTCTTCCATTATTGACTGATTTTGAATCTACTAATCACAGTAGTCAATTGAATGAGGTTAATTTTCTTAATCAATATATAGTCTTGGGAAACCATAATTCTGATGATGATGACTTCGTTGATGTATGTGATGATGAATTCCCAAGTGCACTAGCTAACCTTTCAGTTTCTCAAGAAGATTTTGATTTTAAATATTTAGATCTAGAATCTGATTCAGTCAAAGAATATGTTATGGAAAATTCCTCTTCATCTCACTATCGGTTGTGCTCTACCATTTGTAATGCATCAACCTCCGATGAAGATACTACATTCTCTTTAAATTCTTCATGCGATGAGTTAAATTCCAAATTGACATAATGTAATGAGGTTATCAATGATGAAAAAGGAAACAATCAAATGATTGATGTAATATTCCAAAATTTCCATCAACTAATTGGAATATTAGAGTTCTTACTTTTCTTATTTAGTTAAGTAAATAAAAGGGTGGAGGGACCCATAAACCCAGTAGATGAATAAAATCCACTTCTATAGTGTGAATGTGGGTTAGTTGTGTAGTGGAAAAGCATAATAATGAAGAAAGAGTGGAGGTCATAGAGAATTAACGAGGAAGATGATGGAGATAATGGAGGAATAAATGCAAGATGGTGGAGATAGTGGAGGAATAAATGAAAGATGATGGATATAGTGGAGAAGTAATTGCATAGATGATGAAGGAAGCGGTACATTAAATGCACACATGATGGAGGAAGTGGAGAAGTAATTGCAACAGTGGTGGAGATAATGGAGGACAACATAGTCTTTATGGAGGCTAGTAGCCACATGTGCAGCACAATTATGAGGTGGGCCAAGGCTAGGGAAGGCTCACAATGATAAAAGGAAGATGAGGGTAGCAAAGGAGGGGAGTCTGGATTTTTATTGTTGAGTGTCGTAAGCAATTTCTTTGCATGCTTCAACTGTTTAGCTAAGTATTCTATGCTTTTTAGTGCCGGGTGTTCCCAAGCGGGAATCCCACCCTTACCCATGGGGGACTTTGATTGCCTAATATGGGAAGGTTTCTTGGGAAAAAATCATCATCCAGAAATCAGTGCAACTTTTAGCCACTCTCTGCACTCCCAGGTATAGGAATTACACATTCCTAAACTAGAGTTTGAGAGATGGAAGGTTGTTCTGAGTACTTCAACTGAGAAACCTATGGAGGGATCATTTGTTCACACTATGGATCCATTTCAGTATTCCGAGAGTTCCATTTTCATATATGGAATCATTCCATCCATCGATTTTCATATGCAATAACATTTTCTACATAAATTGCCTAATTCTGTAGTGAGTGTTTGAGGAGAAGAGGAAGTTACAAGCAACTCAGCTTGGAATCATGTGAGGGATTAATCCTTCACTCTGGGGATCACTTCAACAGCCTGGGATCAAAATTTTATTATCTATCAGTAGGCTACATCATTAGCCCTCCTAGATAGCACAATATTACCCAACAATTGTGCATGCAACAACTGCATATTTAGTGGAGGAGGTAGATCCTAAGTTTCTCAGCTTGGCATCAGGAGAAGGGACCAACCCTTTAGTTATTGAGTTGAGTGGGTGCTATTGCAGCAGATAGATCATTATTTGGGCCCTATATCAGCAGTTGTCTCCAGGGAGTGCGTAACTTAGCCAACAGGGGCGCAGTGTGCAACCCAAAAAGGGCCAAAATTCCAAACTCAAAATCTGGCCAAACCATTTCTGGGTTTTTCTGGGTTTTTCGAGTAGAATCCATGGTTAAAATCCTAGATCTTTTTGAGCAATCCATTAGCCTCTCACACATAGATCTTCTTCCGATAAACGATAGTTTCCAACAGTGTCAACAATTTTACTTTCCATTGCTAGTATTTAGTAGAGTTTTTTCAACCATATTTGGATGAATTGAGTGCATCCCTTTTTGGAGCACTATGTATATTCAGTTTTTGTTGATACATAATTATATGGCTCAGCTGTTTCTGCTCATATGTATGAAGTTTTGATGTATTCTGACATTTTTCCAGTTTTATATGTTTAATTCTTATTTGGAATTGTACATATGTGTAGAAATTATATGCACTAAGCATGCATATGTCCAAGATCCACCTGATCTCACACTATTTAACTTTATGCAAGACACTGAATCTATTCCACTTGTTAATCTTTTGCGGAAAAATTAATTGCACACACATGTGAAGCATAAACAAAAATATTCAATTGCACATAACACAATGTTTAACCAGGAAAGCCTGAAGCTGAAAACCCCAACTATATATTATGTAACATGGAGATCCTATGAAAATCTCATACAAGCATACAAAGATTATCATAAGCTCTCAATATAGTACAGTCGTCATACACTAATCAGGGCCAATCTTGCAAATCCATGCACTGATCTATGCCACCTGCTAGCCTGCCTCCACTGCGCAATCTCTGATGAAGAATAGCTTTGAACAAATTCGAATTACTCCATCCTTGACTGCGCAATCATCATTGGCATCTCCACTGAGTGTGTGATGCAATCAATGCATCACTATAGTCACAACAGATAGTCTATCTTACCCTTTCACCTATCTCTCCACTGGTCTCCACTGAAACTGCCATGCACTATAGTTAACTGCTGTATTGCTCAGTTGATTAATCAGTTATTATTTGTGAATTAATTAACTAATTAATTCACTCCACTCTCACTAATGTATCAATCAGTTAGACTAGATACAACTAGCTCAACTGAGTCTAACTGAATTAAACTAAATACAACTCCATAACTACTTCTTCTTCCAAGTTTGTGTCATAACTATACCATTTGAGTTGTAAGCGAGTCCTCCATGCAATAGCTCTAGTAAACCCTTAGGAATATCGCGTAATTCATACCGAAATGGGTGTTACTTACATACGTATGGTAAAGTGCTCGAAGAATAAGTTGCTATTTAGTCTGATTATTATTAAGAGCTAATAATAATCGACATGCATCTATTTTAGATTGACGATCTTGTAAATAGACTTCTACCTAATATTCTAAAAATAGAATTTCATCTATTTTTTCAACTTGATCCAACCATCCACAAATAGCATCCTGCAACTTCTGAAATATGATCATCATGTCTAAAAATAGACATAGTCTAAAAATAGATTTGCACCAAAAATAGCCTGCGGGCCCACTTAGTGAAGGCGACTCTTTTCACTAAGCTCATCATCTTGTTGCATCTCAAAAATATGTTCTTTATTCCTATTTCTCCCGTTTTTGGATATTATAGTGGTATCATAGCATGATCTTTGGCTCAGCTTGTGGGAATTTCATGACATCAGAAGAAGAAAAAGAAGAAGTCTACAATGGCGGAGGGATTGAGTTTTTCCACACTTCTCTTCATATCTATACATGATCTCACCATGGAGATAAAAAAAATGAGAAGGGAAAGGCAAAAGGAAACCTCAAGAGGGTTTCAGAATTGAGAAGGTCCAAGAACTTCCTATCAGCGGTATAAGAAAGCAGCGGTGCGGAAAGTTCCACAACACCCTACTATGCCCACTTTCCTTGAAGAAGGAAATGAATGGCATGGAGATGGAGGATATTTGGAGTATGAGACTCTAAGTTGTTATCTTGTAGAGTACATATCTCAATCTATAGCAGTCAAAGAGAATCTGACATTCCAGCAGTTTTTCCAGATTAAAGAGAACCAGAGACCCCGCAACAACAATAGAATAAGAGGGCACATGCATAATAGATTCTTTCTGCCTACATTCGATGGGTCATCCAAAAGCATGAAAAAGGCTTGGATGGATAATTTAGATGATTTATTCTACCTACACCCAGTAGTGGAAATGGAAGTTTTTCAGATTGTAGCGCTACACCTTCAGGGCGAAGCAAATGACTGGTGGTTTGGAAAATTGAAACATGCAAGAGTGACTGTGTATGTAGATTTCACTCAAATATTGGTAAAGAGGTTTGAAAAAAGAAAACCAAAGGAACTTTCCATTGAGAAATTTTCTGACATTAATGAGAAGTAAAGGAGGAGAAAAAGGAATATGTTAGCACTGATACTTCGGGTGAAGAGGAAATACCACCACCACCAGTTGTAGTAGAGGTACTTGCATCAGTGGGAGGAGCACTTGCATCTTTGCAATATGGTGCAGAGAATTTGACATCGAGAGTCCCAAGCATTATTCATGAGGTTCATGAGGAAGAGGAAGCAGATACGACTGTTGGTGCAACAGTAGAAGAGCAGCCGTCACCATCACCAGCAATTGGGGAAGAAATTGCACCAGTTGGAGGAACTCCTGTAGCTTTGCAAGATGTTCCCAAGCATCAGCTGCTCCAAGGTATGCAAAAATTTCCATCCCATATAATTTCAACACATCAGATGGAGATTTGTGGGGTCATGCCATCAGGGCAATTGCATGACCAAGGGTTAGAGCACATTGCTGATTTGGAGCAGGAGACTATCACTACACAGAGGACCCTTGACTGGTTCAAGGAGAAGATCTATAGCTATCCTAGTTTGACATTGTTGAGCTGCACACAACACTTTGTGTTTGAGTGTGGATTTTATGAGGATGAGATTATCATACTCTTAAGGCAGGGAAGCTATACAATAGCTTTCGAGAACCGGAAGTTACTGTCACATGAGTTGTTGTATTCTACTTACGATAAAGAAATAATGGCCATTATGCATGCATTGGTCAAATTCCGGCAGTTTTTTATTGGAAGTAGATTTCGGGTGAAGACCAACCACCATAGTCTTCGTCATCTTTTTAACGAGGAGTAGAAGCTGCAAAGGAGGTAGCAATGGTGGATCAATACAATGCAGGACTATGAGTTCAACATTGTGTATGGAGAGGGCCATGAGATAGAAGATGCACTATCATGGAGATTAGCAGTGCTGCCATTGAGGAGAAGTGATGATTTGAGGGCCCGATTATTATTTGAGAATCCTGATGTCCGCTTCACTTATGAAGCATTGGATGGGCATATTGTAGATGGTAGACATCATGTAATGGATAACATCTTCCATTATCAGGACATAGCCTTCTTGATGAGCACCCCACAACTCAAAGAGAAGTTTCTGCATGCAACATATTTAGAACCTCATAGGTTCTTCCAGGCCATTGTAGAAAGTTTCTCATGGAGACACCTCAAGGAGGATGCACTTCAACATATCATGGAATGAAAATATTGTCATTAGATTGTGGAGGATGGTATTGTCGACATTGATCCACTGTCGAGGTATGCACATTGCTTCGAAATTTTCACACAGTACATCTCTTCCCCCATGATCGGATTATCTTTCCAGGATGTCTTCATGCTTCATGGTCTTCCCAAGGCCATAGATAGAGATGGGGGAAATTATTGTATGATAATTTTTTAGTGGGAGCTTCTCCATTGGGTGGATACTGAGCTGGTGCATGATATGAGTCATCACTGACAGTTGGATGGATGGATGGAGAAGATGATCAAGTGGATGGAAAGCTACATGCAAATCTATGACACAGGGTAGAAAGAAGCATGGTTGCGTTGGCTTCTCTTAGGTGAGTATGGTTACCACCTGACATTTCAGAGTGGTATGTTCCATGCCTTGCACGGTACTAGGGAGATGGAACAGTAGGATGCATGGATGCACTGGCTACCCTTGGGAGAGTATGACCAAGACATTGCATTTTATACGCCCATTGGTATATCACTGTTTCCCACCTTGCACCATAGTGATGAGTTGCAGCAGTAAGAGGCATGGTTGCAATGGTTAATTTTGAGAGAGTTTGGCCATCACATGACATATCACATGTCAATGGGTATGTTGTTGTTTGGGATTTTGCATGATACTCATATGATGTGGCAGTAGGAAGCCTCGCTATGTTGGTCTCTATTAGGAGAGTCTGGTGTGGCATTCTACATGTCAATCAATATATCATTGATTCATGATTTGCATTATGATGATGTGGGGTGGCAACAAGAGTGATTTTTGCGCTGGTTACTCTTGGGAGAATATGGATTGAAATTCTCCCATACCTTGCATAATGATGATGTGGTATAGCAACAGGAAGCCTTGTTACGTTGGCTTCTGTTAGGAGATTATGGCCACCATACTTGGTATGATGATGAGGTTGTGTGGCAGAAAGAGGCATTGTTGCTGTGGATGCTATTGGGAGAGTATGGTTTGACATTTCAAATGTCAATCCATATGTCTCTATTTCCTACTTTGCATAGTGTTGAGATGATTCTTAGAGCAAGCAAGGCCACCAAGGCTAAGGATTGGAGCATGGAGAGACACAACCTTCTCCATGTAGCATGGGTTGGAGAGATAGTTTATGAGTTGGGAATTTCCACTTAGGGAAGGAACCACTACACTTCACACATATCATGCAGAGAAGAGCCTCTTAGAAAACAGTTGGTTGCCACTTGGGGACTCATTGATGAGGAGAGGCATCTAGCTACACATATGGAGGCTATTCTAGACATTCTAGAGAGGAAACTATGGACTTGGGCATTCATAACACATTGGAGAAGATGGGGAAACCTTCCATATGAGGATGCCACTTGGGAGGGAGAAGCAAAATTTTGCATTTGCTTGAGGACAAGCAACATTTTTGCGGGGAGGACTATAATATTCCAAAATTTCCATTAGCTAATTGGAATATTAGAGTTCTTCCTTTTCTTATTTAGTTAAGTAAATAAGAATATGGAGGGACCCATAAACCCAGTAGATGAATAAAATCCACTTCTATAGTGTGAATTTGGGTTAGTTGAGTAGTGGAGCATCATAATAATGAAGAAAGAGTGGAGGTCATAGAGAATTAATGAGGAAGATGATGGAGATAGTGGAGGAATAAATTCAAGATGATGGAGATAGTGGAGAAGAAATTTCAGAGATGATGGAGTAAGTGGTGCATTAAATGCACACATGATGGAGGAAGTGGAGAAGTAATTGCAGTAGTGATGGAGACCATGGAGGAAAAAGCAATCTTTATGGAGGCTAGTGGCCACATGTGAAGCGCAATTATGAGGTGGGCCAAGGCTAGGGAAGGCTCACAACCATAAAAGGAATATGAGGGCAGCAAAGGAGGGTATTCTAGATTTTTATTGTTGAGTTTTGTAAGACATTTCTTTGCACGATTCATTTGTTTAGCTAAGTCTGTTGTGCTACTTAGCACCGGGTGTTCCCAAGCGAGAATCCCACCCTTACCCACAAGAGACTTCGAGTGCCTACTTTGGGAAGTTTTTCTTGGGCATCATTCATCATTCGACAATCAGTGCCACTTTCATCCACTCTTTGCACTCCCAACTATAGGAATTACACATTCCTGAACTAGAGTTTGAGAGTTGGAAGGTTTTTCTCAGTACTTCAGTTGAGAAACCTATGGAGGGATCAGCCCTTCACACTATGGATCCATTGAAGTCTTTCGATAGTTCCATTTTCTGCTCCAGGCATCATGCCATCCATGCATTCTCCCTGTCTGACAACATTTCCCACCAGAGAGTGGAAGTAATTACGTAGTGAGGGTTTGAGGAGAAGAGGAAGTTCCAAGCAACTTAGCTTGGAATCCTGTGATGGATCAATCCTTTACTCCATGAATCACTTCAGCAGCCTGGGATCAACATTGTATTATCTATCAGCAGGCTACATCATCATCTATCCTAGACAACACAATATTACCCATTAATTTTTCACGCAGCAGCTGCATATTTAGTGGAGGAGCTAGATCCTAAGTTTCTTAGCTTGGGATCGGGAGAAGGGACCAACCCTTCAGTTATTGAGTTGAGTGGGTGCTAGTGTAGTAGATAGATCATTATTTCAGCCCCAGATCAACAGTTGTCTCCAGGGAGTGCGTAACTCGGCCAATAGGGGTGTAATTAATTACAGCAAAAGAGTAGAAATTCCAAACTCAAAATGCGGCCAAACCATTTCTAGGTTTTCGAGTAGAATCACAGTGGTTAAAATCCTAGATGTTTCTAAGTAGAGATGTTTCAGCCATATTTGGATGGCTTGAGTGCATCCATTTTGGAGCACTTGTGTATATTCATTTGATGTTCATACAAAATTATGGCTCAATTGTTTCTTCTCATATGTATGATGTTTTAATGTATTCGACATTTTTTCCGGTTTTATATGTTTAATTCTTATTTGGAATTGTGCATATATTTTATATTCCTACATTTCTCCCATTTTGGGATATTACAATTGAGTATCCATTCTATTGGCGGGTGATCGAGTGAACAATTCCTACCATTCTGTTCTATATTCCTGTTTCTCCCATTTTGGGATATCCATTCTACCCCTTTTCATTTCTAGTTTTTCATGACTAAAATTATATTGTCCAAATTACTCATGAAAATTTTCCAGTATATTCATTCTTACATGTGCATTTAGAAGAATATTTTGACATGAGTAATATGGTTTTTGAAGTTGTAAAATCCGATCAAATCAGTGATAGAGATGGCTTCCATCCGATTAGTAGTGGTATTATTGAAATTAGTGGTAGTAGTTATCCTTACACCATGCATTATATGATTAAATCATCAAAATGTGATTTTACAATCCTAAAAAGTTTCAGGACTTGCCAGGAAGTCAAGGCACTTCAAATTGTGTTGATGATTACGCCAGGATCTCGTGACTATGGTAAGATCCCCAAACTAAGTCAATTCTAATTTTTCTCGCAATTTTTTTTTTTTTTTTGCATGGTCTCATTGGATGTAAATTCCTTCTTGAAATATTTTTGGTATTTCGAATAAAGTCTTTTAAAATTTCAAGGTTCAATTTTTTATCGGATTCAATATTTTATTTCAATTGATTCATCTCCATGAAAGGATATTGTACCTAACTCAGGTTTGGACTGTATATCTATCATGGAATCATAGAACTGTGAAACTAATATTTTTAAATATTAGATTTGGCTAAAGGAATCATTCATATATGATACATTTGAGAATAATCAACTCATGGTTTTCCTTGTGTATGTTATACTACTAATGTTTTTCTTCATCACACCTATAATCCTCTTGAGTGCTAGTGAATGCATGACTTGTTTTGTAATATCCCAAAAGGGAGAATGCAGTAATAGTAAAACACAATATAAGAACTGCAACAATGTAAACAAATAATCTAAAGACACCATACAAATGTATAGAATATCTGAGGAATTTTATTATAGAGGAGGTGTATAAATAGTACAACGATGCTCAAAATATGAGATACTAAAGCCAAATAGATGGCCTAGAATGACCCCAAGATGATCCCACAAGAGGGACTGCATAACTACTGGACGGTTGAAAGGAATACTGCATTGTCCTTACTGCAAATGTTGGGACTGCAACTATCGATAAATATAGAAGTGTAGATCTAGGCAGTTCTGGAGCTTCGATGATGCTGAAAATATAGACTCGGGATCTATGATGGATAACCAAGAAAACCCGGAAATGATTTTCCAAATCTATCAATCGAAGAAAATCACCCTCTTAGGGCTTGCACATATAACTACTAGGTATGCAGATCTGAAGAAAGATCTAACAAATAGATGGTTGCAATATGTCACATAATCAGATCTATGCTTGAAGGGTTGATCCCTTCACTAGATCCTTAAGCTAGAAGCTCAGGATCTAGCTCCTCCAACCTTCTCCAATAATTGTAGTTGCTGCTACACAACTGCTTGAAAAATAATGTGTTGTAAAGGAGGGAGGCTCTCTAACCTTCTGCTAAATATGTCAAATAATCTCAGCAATGGTGGAAACAATGAAAAAAAATCGAGGAGATGGTCCCTTACAAGATTTCCAGCTGAAATATTGGAAACTTCCTTCCTCCAATAGATCTACAAGAATGAACTGTGCAATCCTTGAGGGGACTATTGTTGTATGGAGGTAAAATACAATTGCTTAAATTTCGGATATAGATCTACTGCTCCTGAAAGGCTGAACATGAAGAACAAGGTGCAAGGATTAATCCTCCACCGGTTTCCTAGCTGAAGTGCTAGAAACAACCTCCACCTCTCAAACCCTGATGTAGGAATGCATTATTCCTATGTTTGAATGAGCATATGAGAGTGGTATGAATATGACAACAATTCCTGATGATGAATCGACCTCAATAGAAACCTTCCCAGAGTAGGCACTCGAAGTCCCCATGGGTAAGGGTTGAATTTCCGCTCGGAAAGACCCTGTTCTAAATAACACTACAGACTTAGCTAAACAACATAAGCATGCATAGAAATTTCAACTGAAAAATCTAGATCTAAACAGATTAGAAATAATAATCTAAAGCTTGTCTCCTATTGTGCCTTCATATTCATTATACAGATTATGAGCCTTCCATAGGCTCCCTGACCCACCCCATAACTGCGTTGTACATGTGGCCACTAGCCTCCATGAAGACTGTGTTGTCTCTCCATGATATCCATCATGTTTGCATTTAATTCCCACTCTCTCCATCATGTGTGCATTAGATGCATCACTTCCTCCACTATCTCATCATAAGTTCTTTATTACCTTACTTTGAATGCACTATGATCTCAATTGACCTCCTTCAAGATCCTCATGATTTTACATTAAAGATCCATGATCTCCATTCTTTCTTTTAAGAAGCTACGCCACTACACCATAATGTAGATCTAGATATAAAATATCCACCTACACACATCAAAAGTGGACTTTATTCATCTATGGGGTTTGTGGGTCCCTCCACCCTCTTATTTACTTAATTCATTAGGAAAATTAAGAACTCTAATATTCCAATTATCTAATGGAAAATTGGGAATATTAAATTTTTGGTGAATCAAATTCCTCACACTCATTTTATCCTGACTGGTGTCATGTGCTTTCTATATTGGAATTCATTTTCACTTCTTTTGATGATTATGGTGCTAGTGCAGTTTGTAACGAGGTGCAAGGAAACGGTTCGTCACATTTACCATGCGAGGGAGATGAATTTATTGTTCAAAGAATTTGCAAGGTTGTTCAAACTGATATGTCTTTGTTTTCTACTAACTGAGAATCTCATGCCATAATCGGTCCTTCTGATAACCATGCTTGATTTAGTAATTTTCATTCAACTTATCATTTTCCCACCAACATATTTGATGACAGTTGTTTTACATCAATTAATAATTATGATTTATCTCACTATTGAGATACTTGTCAATCAATTGAGGAACTTCAATGTTCATTGATGTTTATGTCAAGTGCTAATTATCTTGACATGCCCTTTTAATATGATTAGATTCACTTTCCCTTACAAGACTCTCATTTTGATCACGTGCTTTTAATTGAAAATTCATCTTTAAAATATTTCAAGGTTTTCAAGAGGATTGTTGTTAATTTAATGATCCAATTTATGATCAATTGGAAGCATTGTATGTAGAAAGCCCTTTTTGCTAATAACAAGCTTTATTATTTCTTGTTGCTTGTTAAGAAAGACAACACAGATAAAGGTGGATTCACAAGAAACCTTCAAGGTTTGTATGGTTTTTTTTTCGTTAAAAAGGTAAGGTTGTTGTTTGGTTAAGGTTAATTGTTATAGCACATTATTTTATATCAGTTTTAACTATATACTTTCTCATATTTTCTATTGTATATCGGTTTTAACTATTGGTATCTTTGTGTTTACAGGTCGGGAGCAGTTACGATGGTTACATTGGAAATCTCATTAAACTTGACCCCGACCTTCTAGTTGGTTATTTTAGGAGTAGGTATACATGTATTCTAGCTTCCCATTTTGCACTCATCATGTGTTTTCTCCCCATATAGTTTATGTATTTCCTTGGTTTTCTCACTTTTGTCAGCGTTTTTTCAACCTCCATTTTCTTGTATTTTGGGTTTTATTCCCATGTTTTGTCTTATCTTCTCTTTTGTATTTTTTTTAATAAGACTTTGCATGAAATGTGTCTCTCGTTGGCTCATAGACAATTTGGAAAAACTTAAAAAGGGAAAATGTGATAACACACAATGTTTGGTTTATTTGTCATCCTCTTCCCCATCTCAGTTTCTCATATCTTTAAAGTCTATGATTCCTGAATGGAAAATATGATTCATTCAAAATGGAAATCCTTTGGTTGAACTATGAAGCCTATATCTTTATTAGTATCTTCCATTCCGGTTCAACCCCATATTAAATGGTGTTTTGACTTGTCAACTCAATCAAGTAGAGAAGGAAAAGGAGAAAAAATTTAAATGAGCATATTAAATTTGGTTATCTTTCAAATCCCTTAAAAAGGAACCAACCTTAATTTCATTCAATCAGTTAATATCCCTCTTCCACCGTCAAAATAAATACGTGCCTTTGAAAATTATATTAATAGCTAAATAAAGAGGTGAAAAAGATAAATTATTCCTCCAAAGAGAGGTGGAGCAAGAAAAATTTTCAGGGTACTAACCAGGCTTGCTAGCAGTAGATCAACACCAGGGAATGTGCTTAAAAACTCAGTATTGTTAGAAAATTATATATTACAGAGCAATGAAACACATAAAATATACGGGAACACAAACACAGAAAACATATAAAACCAAAGAGACACAGATATACATGTTTCACCTAGTTTGGGGTACGTCCACCCCGAACAGTCAGTCCTTCCTTTCTATTATCCAAAAAAATGAAGAGAGACAACCTACAATAGATCCACTATAATATCCATTTTTCTCTCTCACAGTCTCCCTACCTGTTTCTCGCTATGAGAATAAACATACAATACACAGTCACAATACAATACCCTCATCAAAATAATGGGTTTCCTTCTAGGGAAAAAAACCCTAAATTAAACATAACTTATACCGTCATATCATACACTTAATGACTGGACCAGATTGACTAGAAATTACGATAATTTTACAAGGAAATTTTACATCAGTTTTTAGCTTTGGGGGCGTTGCTCCATAAAGTTGCAAGCAACCCCCCTGGACCCCCCAGGAAGCATTTACTTACAGGTGGCGTTGCTGCCCCGTTAAGAACTGGGGTCCAACATTGTGATACAAAAGAAAGAAGATAATTAGGCTCCACACCCAATAGGTATAATTACTATCCTTCCTCCCTATCGAAATAGTTCAGGTGTGACTCATCTTATGTTGATGTGTTTGAAGCTAAGAAAGGAATAGAAGGGACTATATATTCAATTAGGAAAAATGGAAAAGTCAGAGAAATCCACATGGTGAATCAATAATTCCTAAAGGATTGAGCATTACACTTAAATATGAAACCTGAGTGGATAAGCTAGAGTTCTACCAATGTGTCGACAAGTGTTGTTGTTGCAACAAACACCCTCCAAAATTTTGCTTACACTTGAATTTTGGAGCCTGTTGAGGATCTTGTGATCTATCATTCTATGGTCACTCCAGTCAACTAAAGGGTTGGTGTGGCCTAGGTCAGGTGTGATCCCCTGGTGACTTTGATGACTTAGATTCCCCTGGGTCATGGCTCCTCAAGCCACAGTTCAAGCCTAGAGGATAAAAAACAACTTAAAAAGGAGGAAAATTTGGTATAAATTAGTCTTCTTTACCATATAGACATGCATTAGATCCATTCCCAAAATTTCACACACTGTTGTACTAGTGTTATCACTGTCGTCACAAGGCGTATCTTAAGTGTTGCATCAAGTCGAAGGGAGTCAATAGTACATTCTGAAAGGGAAGTTTTAATTAATTATCCTACAAGTGTTAATGAATTCTCCTACACTATTGTGTCCTTCTCATCACAAAGAAAATTATTAGACTTATCCCCATATTCTTGAGCATTGTCGTACAAGTATCGCCACTGTCGTTGCAAAGTGTACCCCAAGTTTCGACTTGGAGAGAGTATTGTTCCACCGTCACATTAAGGGGATCATTTTTTTTAAGAATGTTGAGTTTTCTATTTTGTTTCTTTGTTTTTTTGAGTGTGTGATCATGTTCAAGTCGAACCTTGGCTTCGTATATGCTTCAATGATCCCACAATTAAAGAAAATTTGAGGTCTAAAATGAGTCTCAAAATAAATATTTACAACTAAAATAAAATTTATAAGAGCCAATAGGATTCAAGATGATGATTTCAACCATGTGGGGTGATTCACCATTTCTGGAGCAAAAAAGTAAAAATATTAAAAATTAATAAAAATTAAAAACTAGTTTTTCAACTTATTTCCTTAGGGTTTTACTCAAATTTCAATATGAAGCACTTTTTTATGCATAATTTAAATCCTCATCCAAGGAGTACCCATGTTGCATGCTTTTTATGGACCCTACTACACGAAACAATTGAATACATGAAAATTGTGATTGTAATCACATTTTTTCATGTATTTCTCATTTTTCATGTAGGAGGGTCCATCAAAAGTATGCAACATGGGTAATCATTGGATGGTGAATTAAATTACACATCCAACATGTGCTCCTGCTTGAAATTTGAGTAAAATGACAGAGAGATAAATTGAAAAAATATTTTTTTCTTTTTTCCCTCTAAAATTTGATGATGTAATATAATCTTATTTTATCATTTCCACTATTATTTTATAATATTCCTTAGGAGGCCCATTTTAGATCTCAAATTTTCTCTAATGAAATAGTCAAATTATTGAAGAATTCTTTTCCCATTCAACTCAGCCTCACTCAACCTCTTGAACTGCGCATTGCGTAGTAACAAGCCTCAAGTTGATCCCTTACCTTCTGGAACTACACAATGCGCAGTTCTTGGCTCCAAAGGTCACATTATGAAGTTGTGATTTGTACTAGTGCCATCACAATGTCATTTGTGTCCATGTTTCTTGCCACATCATTTGTGGATTTAATGATGTAATTATAAAAATAAAGAACAAAATGTAATGTGTGAAAGTCCAAGAGTCATATGTGGAATATGAAAAGTCACATAGTCATATATGGACAAAATATTCTTTAGGAAAAGTCCAAAAGTCCTATAGAAGTCCAAAGGTCACATTAGAATTCAAAGAGTAATGAGGGAAGCTCAATATTCATGGGGATATAAAAGGTCATCCCTCTTGTTATAAATACACCCTCATAACTCAAGAAAAGGTCTTTTGGAGACTTACCCTTTGGAGAGGTAGCCTTGGATTCTCTAGCTTAGCATAGGAGAGGAGATAATTCTTTGGAGAAGCAAGACGTGAATTAATGTTCCACTATTGGAGCTAGTGCCTTGCCATTGTAACATTGTACTTGGATCTTTCACCTAATAATCAGAAGCTTGTTTGAGCCAACACACTTTCATGTGTATGTTGTAAATGTTGTAAGACTGTTCTTTGAATGTTTGCGATATATGTTGTTCTAATTTGTACTAAAGAAATTGAACTATTTCAGTGTATTTGGTGCTTATATTATTGAATATGTGTTATATTTTCTTTAATGTTCATTGTGTCTATGTGACTTGTTTCACCAGATAGTTAATGAACCTTTCCTTTCTCTCGTGTGTCTGTTTTAGGATAGTATTATTACTTTCCTTCTAGAGGTTCACTATTATTTCCCTCTCATGAATGTTTCCATTTACATATTTCAATTGGTGTTTCATAATTTCAACTTACTTGCTAATCTCAAATGTTATTTGCACACACTCTTGTGTTATTCATTGCAGCCAAGGAAAACCTTTAATATATGGTGGTTAAGCCGATACTCTGGATGGGGATCCTACTCCAAATTATGTGAGGTATAATTGGGACTTCACATTGTGGATACCCCCTTGGTTGATGGATTTCCAGCACCATCAACACCTCCCTTACAGCTCTCTTTCTTAAAAATATCAAAGCTTGAACTGAGAAAAGTTGAACAAACAATTGTTAACTGATTCTCAGGTGCCTTTTTTATCATTGATGTCTCATTCCTCTTCGTTTCCTTTTTCCTTTTTCTTTCATTTTCCTCTAATTTCTTTCTAATTTCCCTTGCATGCATATTTGTGTTTCTTCATCTCCCTTTTCTCCTCTTTAACTTTATTCCTTTATTTAATTTCCATTTATTTCCTCTTTCCTTTTCCAATTTCCATGGGCATTAATTAACAAAAAGTGATGCCCAATGTGATATTTTCCCCTCCATTTAGCTTGGAATACATGTCCCATGACCTTGGTCTTATTTTATTTACATGGAAAATCAACCTGGGACTGTTACATTAACATTACTCATCATCCATATAACCATGGGGATATAAAGCAGTTGTCAACCATGAACATGCAATAATTTCAAGCATTCATTCATGAGTCATACAGATAACCCATTATAATATCAAGCATAATCATCATTCATAAATCAAATATGAATAATTTATTATGCTTATTTGATTAAGTTAAATTAGTTGGAAAAAAGAGGAGGGACTTCTACTCTCTACTCAACCATAGATTATCTACATTGCAACCTCTATTGCAGCTGACCACCCAAAGCCAGATATATATCCTAAGGGAATGCTTTCACAAGGTAAATTTCACACCAATGGCTTGGTCAAACACTCAAGAGATGGATTCCATTTTCTAGATGGTTCATCAACTATTCTCTAACAGTAAGCACCCTAGTGACTTTCTTACTCTTCGAGATTCAAAAAATAAGACTTCGCCCATATTTAAGGGAAATGTGTATTTCTTAGTTTCCAAGGGTTGGATCCACTATGTAGGTGGTTTAAAAACCAATTGGGAATAACTTAGTGGTTCATTGGCCAACAAGAAAGCACTAAGTGGTTCAACATCCAAGGAAAGCACCTAGTGGTGTAATTAATTGTTTGGAAAAAACTTAGTGTTTCATTAGCCAAGGTAAGAAATAAGTGGTTCATAAGACAAAATACAAACATTAAGTGGTTCATCAACTAGAGGAAAGAACTGTTGAAAATGGCAACAAGAAACAGTGAAGGAGGCCTCCTGAAACATCTTTCCTGATCCTAGTTGGAAAGTGATCACCTAAACTAGATGGGGACCACACAAGTGATTTTTGTCGAAGAGTCTATTTTTAGACTATGTCTATTTTTAGACATATGGATCATGGTCTATGAGTTGCAGGATGCTATTTATGGATGATTGGTCAAGTTGGTAAAAATAGATGGACCTCTATTTTTAGACATTGGGCGGTTTCTATTTTTAGACTGCCGGGCTAAAAAGAGAACAGTCAAATATTATTAACCCTTAATAATATTTAGACTAGAAACATTATCTTATCCTCTTGGAGAACTTCAGTTCGAGCTACAGATGTGGCACATGCAGCTGGCAGAAGGAAATTCGAATTTCCTATGGGTTATTTGAGCTATTGCATGGTTGACTTCAGTTAGAACTCATGTGGCAGAGTTTGGTGGAGTTGATGAGACAGTTGATGGAGTTGTGTTCGGTTTAACTTAGTTGAACTAGTTGTATTTAGTTTAGCTGGCTAATACACTAGAGATGAGTGGTGTGAATTAATTATTAATTAATTCACTAATTATTAACTCATTATTCAACTAAATAACACATCAGTTAACAACAGTGCATGGACGGTTCGGTGGAGACCAGTGTTAGAGGTGGGTGAAGGGGTGGAGTCTACTATCGGTTGTGACTATAATTGTGCATGAGATTTGCCACATCATTCGAGGATATTGCCAATGAAGATTGCACGGTTAAAGCCAAGGGAATTCAGATTCATTCCATTCATTCTCTCATCTTGGATTGCTTGAGTAGGCGGTGACAGTGGAGGAGTTTTGAACCGTGACTTGTTCAAAGCGGAGCTAGTGTGTGTGTAACTTTTTTGAACGATCTGAGTACTTGTGAGGAGTATTGTCTTGAGATTATTTTATGATTCTTATTCATTATAATATACATACGGTAAAGGGGTTTTTAGACGTAAGCTTTCCGTATACATATTATTATATGTGTTGAATTTCTATGTGCGCATGTGAATGTTTTCAATACCACTTGTTGTTTATTCCGCATGTGATGATTAATGCATAGAAGAGATTATGTTTTATGTATGAAGCTCAAATATTATGTGACCAGGATAATCTCGGTGAATAATTCAACAAATTATTTAAATTTCTACATGGTATCAGAGCGATATTGATCATCAGATCTATTATTCAGAAAGTGATTGCATTTTATTTCTTCAGGCAGAGTCTGCAATCGGGCCAGGTAGCCTCCGGATTCATCCTTCTTTGAAGGTGAAAGGTTTGGTAAATTCGCATGCAGTCGATCTCTGATTTGGAAATAATTTGTTCTCACGAATTTTAGATCGGAAGAAGTGGAGTTTGGAGCTATTGGAATTTGAATTGTAGAATTGTTTTCTTGGTGTCAAAAGCAAAGATGTCTTTCGTCGGATTGCGATTCGAGTATGCCTTGGAAGGTAGCTCAAATTATATTGCATGGAAATATAGGATGGAAGCAGTGTTAGATGACAATGGGCTGTTGGAATTCATAGAGAAAGAAATTCCAAAGCCTACTTCTACGGATGCTGCTGTGATTGAAGCTTGGCAAAAGAAGACAGAAAGGTTTCGAAGGATTCTGTTGGAGGGCGTGAAGGATCACATAGTATCTAGCCTGCATGGTAAAGCTTCTCCATTCTTGATGTGGAAAGCTTTGACAGAATTTCTCCAGAGCAAGAGTGACCAAAGGAAGTTGGCGCTCAAGGATAAACTCAGGAAAATAAAGATGGAGAAGAATGACACTATTCTGGTATACTTGACAAAGTTTATCCACTGCAGGGATGAGATTCGGAGTGTAGGAGTTAGTGTGGATGATGAGGAATTGGTGAGCAGCTCTCTTGGGATTAGAGAAGAGTTGGCATACTGTCAGGATTACATGCGATGGTTGGGAGAAATTGCCGGGATGGGAGCGACTTTGGTCGGATCTTGTGCGAAGGAGATAAGGCAGAGAGATAAGGCGGAGTACCGAGGATGGATGTTCATGAAAGCATCTGATGAAGAAGATTGTGCTGAGCGAAGAAAAGTAGGGAAGGCGAGAAGAATTCTTCTCAATCGGTGTGGATAGTAAAAGAGAGCGTGACATGTCTAAAGTGAAGTGTTTTCACTGTCACGATCATGGACATTACGCCACGAATTTTCCACAGAAGAAGAAGAACAAGCAGGCTACTGGAGCTGCAGCTAGTGAGGCTCTTGCCTCGCAATTTGAGGCTGAATTCTCATTGATCGCATGCATGGTGTCTAGTGCATTGCGATCGGGGTGGTATTTTGATAGTGGCAGTTCCTTTCACATGACGGGAGATGTGAATCTTTTCAGTGACTTGGTGGAGAAAAATCTCCAGATGCATGTTGATTTGGGCAACAATGGACGAAATCCTGACTCATACGTGAGCATTGGTACCAGTCTTTTTGAGGGGAGTCAGGTAAACTCATTCTTTTACAAGATTTATTGTATGTACCAGGTCTAACAAAGAATTTAATCTCAGTCGCAATGTTAGAGGATAAAGGGTATGAAGTTGTCTTCAGAGAAGGAAAGTTTTTCCTTCAGCACAAGGCAACGAGACAAGTCAAGAGGGTTGGGATTCAGACAAAGAATCTCTACAGACTTGAAGTAGATGGGATGTCTATAGGAGCTTCCTATTGGGGAAGTGGAAAGTACATGCAAGCGATGCTTGAGAGGGACAAGTTTTGCATGCGGGTAGTAGTGAACCTCGGGATGTGGAAGCGGCCCGCAGAGGATCATGGAGTGGAAGAAACCACTCATGCGAAAGAAATTTCGTGCAGGATGGGCGGAGAGTGTCTGACTATACCACCAGGTGAGAGGTGGGGCGACATGCATGATTGATCCCAAGAGGAGATTTCTTGGCCAGGATTCATGGAGATGGTGTGGGTCTCATGAATTGAACCTGTCTATGAGGTGCCCACAGAGCAGCAGTAGCATGATTAGTTGGATTGATGCAGTGAGACCAAAGTGGCAGTGTCAGATACTGGAGCACGGTTTAGAGTTGACAACAAGTGCAGAGTGCATGGGTGCATAGTTCAACAACGCAGTGGTTCTCGAAGACATATGCAGTAGCTAAGCAGAAGTCAAAGACTTTGATGATAGATGCTTCAGATTGATTGAGTTGTTTGGAGCCTATTCAGTTTCAAAAGAGTTGCAGAGTAGATGCATGGAGTTGCATGGAACTTGTGAAGGTTGCAGGCTTAATGTATGGAGTTGTCATACAAGACAAAATTTTCTTGTTGAGAGGAGGTTGTAAATGGCAACAAGAAATAGTGAAGGAGGCCTCCTGAAACATCTTTCCTAATCCTAGTTGGAAAGTGATCACCTAAACTAGGTGGGGACCACACATGTGATTTTTGTCGAAAAGTCTATTTTTAGACTATGTCTATTTTTAGACATATGGATCATGGTCTATGAGTTGCGAGATGCTATTCTTGGATGATTGGTCAAGTTGGTAAAAATAGATGGACATCTATTTTTAGACATATTGGGCGAAGTCTATTTTTAGACTGCCGGGCTAAAAATAGAACAGTCAAATATTATTAGCTCTTAATAATATTTAGACTATAAACATTATCTTATTCTCTTGGAGCACTTCAGTTTGAGCTACGGATGTGGCCCATGCAGCTGACAGAAGGAAATACGCTTTTCCTATGGGGTAGTTGAGCTATTGCATGGTTGACTTCAGTTAGACTCATGTGGCAGAGTTTTGGAGGAGTTGATTGAGGAGTTAATGGAGTTGTGTTCGGTTTAACTTAGTTGAACTAGTTGTATTAGTTTAACTGGCTAATACACTAGAGATGAGTTGTGTGAATTAAATATTATTTAATTCACTAATTATTAACTCATTATTCAACTAAAGAACACATCAGTTAACACCAGTGCATGGACAATTCAGTGAAGACCAGTGGAAGAGATAGGTGAAAGAGCCGGTTTGCTATCAGTTGTGACTATAGCTGTGCATGAGATTTGCACAATCATTGATTGATATTTCCAATGAGGATTGCGCAGTTAAAGAGGGAGGGATTCGAACTTGGATCTCATTCATTCTCATCTTGGATTGAGCAGTAGAGGCAGGCAAACAGTGGAGGAGTTTTGAACTCGTGACTTGTTCAAAACTGAGCTAGTTTGTGTGTAACTTGTGAAGATAGTACTGAGTACTTGTGAGGAGTATTGTGCTATGATTGTTACATGTTCTTGATCATTATATATATACAGATAGTTGGGGGTTTTCAACTGTAGGCTTTCCCCGAGATACATATTGTGTTTATGTGTTGAATTCTTTGTGCGCATGTGAATGTTTTCAATAACACTTGTTGTTTTTATTTCCGCAATTGATGATCATTCGCATAGAATAGCACTTAAACCACCTTTACCATCGGAAGCCATTTCTGGTCGGCGAAGGTGACATCGTTCTACCGAAACTAGTATTATCAATACCTCTGGTGTGACATAATCCTCACATATACCAGAGTCGTCTCTAGTTGTTTCTACAAATCTTAGTTCATCTACTATTTTTGAGACGGAGTCCTCTTAGCTACTTGTGGTCATGATCCATCCAATCAGTGAGACCATACCTCCCGAACCCGACGTTGTTCAACTGGAAGTTGATCTGGATTATGTCTTTATTTTACCAGAACATCTGAATCCTGAAGTCGAACAACTGGAAGTTGTTCCTATATCGATCACCCCACAATCTATTGTAGCCATTGATTCTCCCATACCGCGTAGTCAACCACCTAAAATATACTTCGCACCTGGCGATGAAATCCTTCCACCTGGTTTGATTTCGATTGAATAAATTCCACAAGGCGAAATGCCTTTGACTCCAACTCATTTTGGATTGGACCTTTATCTTTACGATACTTTTCCTCAATCACCTCACACTGCTTTATTTGATCCCGTGTCTATTAGAGTTCTCGTAGATCCTGTAGGGTATACATTAGGTCGTATAACCATGCCTGAGTCAACATCTTCGGTTGTACCATCTATTCCAGTTACAACAACACCTGCTCTTGCTACCCAGTCGATGTTCACAACATCACCAGAGTCACATCTATATGGTGGCCCTTCTGTCCCACTTGGTTACCAATCTTTATCTGTAACCTTCTCAGGTGCATCCTCAAACCCATGGAATTCACCAGTTTCATCATCTGGTATTCTATCTAATACATCTATAACAAGTATGGAACGGCTTGATCCTTTATATACATCATCAGGGAAATATCAATCTGGTCCATCTAGGTATATTCCATCCAGTACAATTTCAACTAGACTCCCGACATTTGGAGAACAATATTTTCCATCTTATTATACTCCTCATGCTAGGGGGCAACCTATGGTCACCCATTTTGACAGTACTATGTCGTTATTTGGTCATCCTAATGTCAGAATGACTGTTTTTCAATGGTAGCCCACTCTACCCATCCAACCACAAACAATTGTACAATCATATCAACCAGTTCAACCTATTGCACCCACATCTACTCCACTTGTTAATACATCTTTACCCCTGTTACAAGCTCAAACTGTTGTACCTCAACCATCTCAGGGGGGTCCTTCAACCCAATACCCTCAAGTATTGGGCCCTCATACTCCAACTCCTTCGGTTGTTTTACAACAAACACCTGTATCCGAAACTATTTATTCACAAGCTGGATTACCATATTATGGGATATTGCAGCCACAACAGGGTTATACCTATTCACAACCGAATCCTAGCTATTCAAGTTTGGGTTATATTCTTGGTGAACAGACCCCTTGGCAGCCACAAGCGCAAATGCAAAAACCTTCATTTCAACAAGTAGTGTACCCAAGTTTTGGTCAACAAAATTCTCAAGCATTTGCTTATCAAAACAACCCCTATCTGGGTTACCAGCAATAGATTCCTTATGCTAGTGCTCAAAGCCCTATTTCCTAAGCAATTCCATCATACCCTGGCTATGCTCAACCCGACTTAAATCGACAATTGCCCTTTGTTGCAACTTTAGAGTTACCTAATTTAAACCGCCTTACAAATGATCCAATCAACTATGCTCCTTGGTGGCCGGTGATACCTCATAAACTACCCTCGGATATTCCTAAGTTCAATGGAAACCCTGGGGAAGACCCGTCGATGCATGTTATGACTTATCATTTGTGGTGTTCATCTAAATCCCTAAATGATGACTTCGTTCAACTACGTCTTTTCTAGCATATGCTCACTAGTCCAGCCACGAAATAGTACATTGAGTTACCAAGAGCTTCATTTGATAATTTCACTGCCCTAGCTACTATCTTTTTGACTCAATTCCAGTTACCCATACGATATGAAACTGGAACATAACTCTTGACTAATTTTAAATAGACTAACGCTACTCACATTTCTGATCATATTCATGAGTGGCAACGTCGTCGTAGAATGGTCAAGACATTTGTTCCTGATCAACTCCTTGCTAAGTGGTTCATTAAGTCCCTATTACCATCTATAACTAAGGGTGTGGCTAAGGGTGGCGTCGTCGCTGAAGAGTAGGTCATTTCTCGTGCCCAATACTTAGATTTGATTTATACTCAATCCGATACGCTATATGAGAAAATTCCCAACGTGCCGCGATCTAATTTTACTGTTCCTCCTCCATCTAAGGACGGTCATGCCAGTGACAATATTATTGGTACTACAAGCACACATTACTCTACTGCATCTGATCTTGCACCTTCTTCCGAAATTCATGCCGTGTCATATGACAAAGGAAAAAGTGACAAGCAACCTAAAAGTAAGAAAGGGGGAAATCAAAGAAAAATCAAACTTCTACCCTGCATGAAAGATCATCTAATCAACAAACTGGAAATCGGAAACCTCGTTACCCCTGCATAATCTGTAATGAGGAGCACTTTGTTCGATAATGTCCTCACCGTGCCAAAGTATCAAAATTGATTAAGACCTCGCATGCATCTGTTGTGTTGACAGATCCATTTCTGAATCCAGACACAAATTTGGTTGCTACGGATCCAACTTCTAGTTCCCAAGTGCTTATGCTATCTGTTTCGAAGCCAAAAACTGATGTTTTGGTGTCAACGCGTAACAAAGATTATGGTAGTCAGACTACTGATCAACCTACTACCTCGACCACGAATCTGCCTACAGAATTTGTTCCGCCAATTGTTATTCCTAAATTAACAATAAAGCCATCGAAGGGAGTCATCCATAAATCGACATTCAATCCTCGAGGCCAAGCTGCTCAAAATTATAACATAGTTGAAGGTTTGTCTCAATCCCCTTCAACTATGTCGACGCTTGAGGTACTTCAAAATTGTCCCTCCTAGAAGCAGGTTTTTTTGTCTGTAATTGGTGGAATTGATCCGACAGATTCCAATCTTGTAGTCTTTAATCATACAGGGTATGCGCCACAATTACTAGCAGAATTGGCATTCTCCATCCAAGTAAATTTTCTCAATAATCTCGTTCATCATACTATTATTGATGAGGGAGCATCTATGTGCATTATGTCTCTAAACTGTTGGAAGTCACTTGGCTCACCCACCTATCTCAATTGCCTACAACGTTGAAATATTTTGACATACATACATATAAGCCTTACGGTATCATCAATAACCTGCATGTCGAACTAGGGGGCAAAACAATAAATGTTGAAGTTGAGGTCATTGAAGGACCCCTTGATTACAACATTTTACTTGGAAGACCATGGGTATCTGTTATGACCGCGATCGTCTCTACATATTTTAGAATGATCGCCTTTCCACATAAAGGTGTCATCACAGTCATCAATCAACTCTCCTTCTTTTCCTCCAGTTTCCAGGTAACCGGAAGAGTTTCGTTAGTTCACGCACCTCAATTATCACTTCAAAACATTGGTGTAGGACTCTTAAAGGATTATTCCCTCATGGTAACCTTTTCATTACTGTCGCTTGCGACATTGGCAAAAATTGCAAATATAGAGACCTGCTACATGATATATTCCACTCCATGTGACTTAAGGAATATTACCAGTGATTTTGAAGTTGTTATGTTGGATGAATTCCTGTCGCCCAACCCAATTGAGTTGGCATAGAAACCAATCTACATGGCTTGGGCGACGAATCTGAAATCACGTTGCCAGTCATTTGGGTTGATCATTCATTATATTTTGGTACTCCATCTGATCCTTTTTCATCCACTTTCTTGAGAAATGAGAATATTGTGGAATCCATGATGCCAGAAGGAGAGCCATGGGAAAATCATCATCATCATTCCCATCTTCAGGATTACGAAGAAGATAATCTTATTGAACTATATCACCCATCGATCAAAACTTTATTTTCGAATTCTTTTCCCATTAATGTAATTGAATCCGAGTGAAACTTATCTAATATTGAAGAAACCATTTCTATCGATATTTTGACCAAACCTGACGTTGTAGAAAACTTTCATGTCGGCATGTCTTGTTCTCCATCAAAACTTGAAACTTATCGCTCTCTCTTTCATGAATTTCGTGATGTATTTGCTTGGTCTTATGATGAAATGCTAGGAATAGATACTAGTATTGTTGAACACACTATTAACATGTACCCTGATGTCAAGTAGGTATGTCAACGCCTTCGTCCTGTTCATCCGATGAAGGCCGCTACCATTAAAGCAGAAGTTGAAATTTTTTTGCGTGCTGGTTTCATTTACCCTGTTCCTCTTACTGATTGGGTTTCCAACTTTATTCCTGTTATGAAGAAACAAGGGACAATCATAGTGTGTGTCGATTATTAGGATGTCAATATTGCTTGTCCAAAAGACAACTATCATACTCCCTTTATTGACCAGATTATTGATGATTGTGCTGGATGTGAAATATTTTCGTTCATGGATGGATTTTATGGCTACAATCAAATCAATATCCACCCAGAGGACCAATATAAGACAACATTCATCTATCCTCGGGGCACATTCGCTTATCGGAAAATCCCATTTGGTTTAAAGAACATTGGGGCCACCTTTCAGAGATAAATAGATTATGCTTTCAATGACATCAAGCACATTGTTCAACCTTATCTAGATGATATACCCGTGCATTCACGAAACCAGACTAATCACCCGATGCATTTGAGAGCTATCTTTATACGCTGCCAACACTACAAAATATGCCTCAATCCACATAAATGTGTTTTTTGTGTTGGTTCTAGTTATTTGCTAGGATTTGTCATCTCAAAAGAAGGAATTCGAATCGACCCACTGAAGGTCCATGGCATTTTTGATTTGCCTGCACCATCAAATTTTCTTCAGTTATAGAACATTCAAGGAAAGGCTAAATTCCTAAGGTGGTTCATACCCAACTACACTAAAATGGCTAAAGGATTTACTCGGCTCTTCAAAAAGGGGATTCCCTTCCATTGGGATAAGGTTGCGCAAGCTTCTTTTGATGATGTCAAGGATACACTTGTTCATGCGTCATTAATGTATCCCCCCAATTATCAAAGTGATTATCTCTTATATATTGTCACGGCTGATACGACCATTGTTATGGTAATGGTCCAAGAAAAATATGGGATAGAACATCCTATATATTGTTTGAGTCGTATTCTCAATGATACGGAAGTGAAGTATTCATACGTCGAAAAGATCGCCTTGGCAGCCGTTCAAGATGTCCAAATATTTCGCCACTATATCCTGTTCTGGAAGACCATTGTCATTTCAGATTGCAACCCCATGACTTACATTTTGTCACGTCAATTGTTGGAGGGGGGGGAATATTCAAAATGGATCGTCATTTTATAGGAATTTGATTTATAATTCATCAAATCCAAGTCAAATAAATCTTTAGTTTTGACTCATCTTCTCTCTGCTCTGGCTGTCCCACTGGTCAAACTCGACCTACATCTACATTACATCAAAACTTTAGTTTAGTATTGGGAAACATCAAAATAAAAAAAACATGTATAAACCTTAGAAAAATAAAAAAACATGGTCAAAACATTCTTACCAATTGCACCCCATTGAGCGTCGTCTTGTAAAACTAAATCTGGATCTCTTCAGAAGTCTACACCTGCATATGCATAATCATCAACGACGACCATCTGTCATCTGAACTAGGAAAAGAATGCAGTCGATAATATGATGGTCGATTGACCAGCATGTCTAGCCATCATTTCTACTCATCTTTGCATCCTTCGATCTCTAGGGGCAGATATACCCAATGTCACATGTTGGGGCTACATCAATGGAATCCACTCTAAAGCGTTTCAAGATCGAACCATAGTTGAAATTTTTATTCCTTCCTCCATTTTCCTCGGTCAGCTGTTCTTTCATCTGAAAGAGGACAACTTCATCCATTTAAAAATTGTTGGTTCCAAGAACTCTAGTGCATATTGCATATAAGATCTGTTTGTCACATGTAGTGTAGCGGTACCATCAAGCTTTTCTATAGTGAATAGGATGGTCCTTAATGGCATGTCATGTACATCATGGATGTTTATTTTACCATACTTACTAGGTTCAGTCCCTAGATTGCAATACTGCAATATATAATCTCTCACTATCTCTCCTCTAGGAGTAGACCCTGAAAGAGAAATGGGCTAACCTCTCCTCGATAGTCCTATGAGAAAATAAATATCCTCTACTAATATTGGGACCACTTTGTCCCCAATTTGAAATTCTTGTATCGTTGGATTCTGTTGTAGCACAATTTTACTCAGCAAAAAGTCAGAAGAAGCTCTGGGCAATTTTCAAGTTTGAATTCTCAATCTACAGAAGTTGCTAGTTGCACACCTACATTGCCAGTTCATTCTAAGGATTTTGGCTTGATAAAAACAACAACCAGCACTAAGAGAGAGAGTGGTAACAACTGCAGTTGTAGATGGTGGGATAACCACCAATGATAAAAGTTATGGTAATGGTGGTTATGAAGAAAACCAAAAGACATCTATTAAGAGCAATTTGGACAAATCTAATATATTAAGGTGTGAATGGGAGACTTCTAGAATTATGCAAGGTTCTCAAACAAATGCTGAGCCAAATATAGGAAATAATGCTACAGAAAACATGATTGCATTTTGTGAAGGCTCAGTTACTAAGGCTACTACCTTTGGCAAGCTTCGTAATGAATAGGGGATTCATTTTCCAGGGCAAGATGCAGGTGTTGTTAGTCAAGGGTTAAGATGTGGCCATACTACTTAGGATTTACCTCAACTGAAAGCTACTACGATTGCATCAGCAGTACCAATTTTTCCTGATATATGTAGTAGTTCACCTCAAGCTCTACAGAGGGGCTTAAGTCTGTCGCCTAAACTTCAGTTAAGGGGTCTTCAACAACAAATATGGTATCAATCTTGGGCTCAGGTCCGTCAGCAACAGCTCTACAAGGAAAGCTAAATCAAAATCATTACAATATACAACAATAGCACCTCAAACAAGTACAGTCAGCTATTCCAGCATCTTTTGGGATCACTATAACTGGGAATCTCTCACACAATCTAGGATCAGTGAATACAAGACATGCTTCATTTAGTGTAGTTTCTAGCAGAGTGACCACTCCAGCAAAGTCAAATGGAGAAATAATTACACCTTGCCCTGATTCCAAAGTAAACTTTAGCGACAGACCTATACTTCCACATAGTCGCGATGATGCAACTTCAACTCTGCAGCATATTAGCAATAACAATAATTCTGGAGCAGTTGAAAAGCTTAATGAAAAAATAAACCAATGATCCATATTTGAGTGCTCCATATTATGACAGCTATCCTGCTCCATATAGTCCGCTTGTAAAGTAATTTTACAATTTTGATCTCTGGTTGATACCATAGTGACACATTGCAAGCTGACCTGTAGATGACATTTAATAGCTGCCGGAAAAATCTCTTCTAACCATTCCAAGGAATCAAACAAGCCTTCCAACTGGAAGAAACTTTGAAAGAAATAGACTAACTTCAGAGCTGGAAAATGATATAACACCAAAAGTAATGGATTGCTTTTGAACCTCTGCCAGGACCAAGGAATTATCCTTTTCTTTTGTATGGTGGGACAGCTACTCTCACGATAGCTATTTATCAGGAAAACTCTATTGCTGGTACTGGTGTCTTTGCTAAGCTGCATGCCTAATATGTTTCACTGAAGTATTTTGATCATCCAGAATTAACAACAGATCCCCTTGGTATATTACGACCTGCAAGCAAGCTTTGTCATCAGCTACCTCTAGTTAGTGCTTATTCTTCCTTTGCAAGAATGGTGGGAATAGCGCAAGGTTTAGATCATCAACGAATAAGAATGGATCCTGCAACAAATGAACCTTTATTCACCAAATATACCAAAGATTTTCTTGGAACTCTTGACTATATTTCCTATATAGCGGATTCACTTATGGTGGAGTCTCTGCTAGAGCTTTTGGATGAGGAGAGCCTGCGTAAATACACAGGTCTTCCTTCTCCTGAGTGGTCATCTGATCATATTGCACTTTTTGCAGACTTTCGATGTAGGCCCAAGGCATGCTGCTAGCATAACAATGCCAGCAATGATGGCCTGTTGCCTTTCCCAAGAAGAACATAAGAATTTATCAGTTTCAGGGATTTGATTTATGGCGAACATGATTATTCTCTTCCGTGGAGAATAATCAATCTTCAATATTCGGGCGCCGTTTGTGCTTTCTAAGGGAGGAAGAAGAGATATTTTGTCCATCTCCATGGAGTTTTGGGCGTTGAAGTGAAGTCTGGATAGGCTTTGGCATGTGAACCTGGGGATGAAAGATACCTTCATATGCCCCAGGCTACCATTAGGGATAAAGAAGGCGCTAAGGAAAATGAAAGGGTCTCTTTGTATGTCCACATGGATGGGAAAAATTTTGTGCTTGCGACACTGTCCCGTGGAAAATGTGACCAGATTGGACTGGATTTAGTATTTGAGAAAGAGTTCAAGCTCTCTCACACATCTCAAACTGAGAGCGTATTCGTATCTGGCTACACTACGACAGATCATGAAGCCCTGGATGGATTTCCGGATGATGAAGACCTCGAGTCATCGGAAGATGAGGAAGAAAATTAGCTCAGATCCAACAGTTTGCGGGGGAATAACTTAAACGAAGTTTATGAGAGATGCTACCCCCGCAGATGGTTTGATTTGAAACCACTATTTACAAATTGACGGGTGTGATGCATTACGGTATCACCTAGTTCTTTTTCGGGAAACTGCTCTCATTGCTCCCGCAGGCAGTTTTGGGTTTTCAAAAACAATGGGTGATTGTGTTGATTAATACGTATGAGTGATGGGACCCACAATGCACCATTCATCCTTTTAGACTTCCAATTCTATTTTGGTTTTATATTATATATTATATATATAATATTAAAACAAGCAGTTTGTAATTTTAATTAGTTCCAAAGTTTCTAAGAATTAGTTTTAAAACTGATCATAAAAGTTAGTTAGAAGAAATATCAGATATAAAAGTAGAGATAGGGGGAGGAGGAGAAGGTCGAGTTTTGGAACCTTGAAGCAAAATTTTGTACTCCAGAATAGCAAATCAATGAGAAAGTATGCAGGTTTCTAGCATTTGTTTATGCTGAAAAGTTTATCTAGTTTACATATTGTTCTCATGTCTGTGAATGAAATAGAGTGATTTGAGCTGTGGGTCTCTTTATACTTGTGTATCTAAGAGTTAAACACACCTTAATGTGCGCTCCTATATTTTTACCTTATCTATACATAATTCTTCTGAGTTTTAAAGTGGTAGATTATGTTTTAAACACCATATCAGTTTGAAATTCCCTTCTCATTTTCTCCCATTCAATCATTTCAGCATAAGTGGAATATAGCATTGCATAACATGTATGGGTTTGCTGTTTAAGGGGTCATACAATCAATGTTTTAAGAGTTTTAAATATAGAGACAAAACATATTCATTTGTGACAGAATTAGATAATGTCTCAAGCACTGATTCCTTTACACAGCAAGGAATTGTTTCTTAAGGAACAACATTAATTGGCGCCGTTGCCGGGGAAGAAGATTCGAAGATTTTCACTGGGTTTTTGTTTGATATTTCCTCTGGTGTTCAGCGAGGAGGAAGTACTCGGCTGTGTTTACTTTTACACAATTCTCATTTTCACAAAGCCAAATGCGAGGTCACATACCTTGCAGCAGAAGGTTTCATAATCCTCTATTCTTGACGGTGAACAAGATTCATATTTGAAGATTGGTTGTTTATTATTCACCTGGCGACTCCACTGATGAAGGTTTCATTAGATGAAGAATTTTCCTAGCAAGAATATGAGAAAGTATCATGGAAAAAACATGTATCAGAATTTCCATTTTTTAAAGGAGGTTCTATTTTTTACTGTCAGTTTAGTGGTTTATTTTCCCTTTTATCTTAAAAGGATTGTTTCCTAATTTATTTTCTCAGAAGATTATAAGGCCCAAAATGTAAATTCATTATTGGAAAAAGATGATTTTGCTTCTGCCTGTATTATAAATCTTGACACAAGTGTATCTCCTAAACATGAAAGGAGGGATGATTGTTGTATTACAATCCCGGAAGATAATCAATCACAACTTGGGCATAAAGGTGATGATTCATCATCTTTGGATGATAATATTTTGCCTCATAATAAATTGACTGTTTCTCAATTCAAAAACAGAGAAATCTTTAAACCCCTGAAGCTGCCTGCTATTCTCCATCAATATCCTTCAAAAGGATTCAAGTCCTTGCCAAGTTTCTCCGGGAAGGAGAAGGACATTTCAGCTAAATTACATATCTTGGAGTTTGAGTACTTTTTGGACAAATTCCAAATCATTTATGAAGACATAGCTCTAAGGATGTTTTTCCATTCTTTAAAACAGGATGCTCAGCAATGGTTCCAGTGTTTGGAAGCAGGTTCAATTAATTCCTGGCAAGATCTTCAAGATGTATTTCTTACATATTGGGGCGAGAGTAAGTCATATGAAGAGCACCTTTTGGAATTATATTCTATCCGAAGGCAAAGAAATGAATCAATTTCTGAGTTTAATAGGAGGTTTCAAAAAATTTATTTCAGCACGCCAGAAGAAATTAGACCTCCAAAAGCAGCAGCTATGGTTTATTATTTGAAAGCTCTTTCTATTGCCTTGGCTTTTTATCTCAGGGAGAGAAAGCCTAGTAATCTGAAGTTGATGTTTCTCCATGCGCAAGAAATCGAAGATAATGCGTGGGCTTGTAGAAATTTTTCCTGCGATATAGAAAGTCCAAGTTTTGTCAAAGTAAAGAGGGCTTGTGAAGGAAACATTGGAATTTCCTTCCAAGAGAATGTAAGTTCAGAGGCGAATAAAGATTTCCAAAAAGTGTCAAAAGTTTCCTGTATTGTTGAAGAACAAGAATCTAATTCTTTTGAAGATTCTAGTCAAAACTTAGTTGCAACATCTAAACTACACTATGAAAGCATGGAAGATCATTGCAATAGTTTTGTGAGTAGTGAGGAGGATAGTGCAGTTTCTCAGACATGTTTGCAAGAAGAGGAAGATTTTCGTCAGCAATTGATGTTAAATGAAGAACATCAGCATTATGGAGAGCAAACCTTGGATGTTTATTTTCAGCCTAAATGCCTGCCTACAGGAAGTGGCAGTCAAGTTCCTGACACACAGTTCCTAATTGAAGGGTCAAACAATGAAGGAAGCTACCATGTTCAAAGACGTCTGCAAAATGTTCAAGAAAAGAAGATAACCGAAGTTTTGTCTCATGATTTCTATGATCCAGTTGTTGAATATATGGCAAATTTCTTCGATCAGCAACAAGCTTTAATGCAAGGGTATGTACAAAATTTTGTATATGAAAATTTTTCATGGTACATTCCTCTTTTTATTTTTAAATCTCAGTAGTATGAAGGTATTAAATCTAACAAGCAGATGTTGGATTGGTTCCATTGGAAGGTTGACTTCACTTGATTAAGTTCAACCATGCTTATATATAGGAGTTGTACATAAATAAGCTCAGGAAATGAGCATTTCCAGTTGCAGTATTTCTAGTTTAAAATTTTCAATTCAAAATAAAGATCCTAGAAGAAGAAAGGTTTCAGAAAAGTTTGAAATTTTCAGAAATTTTAGATTGGGAGAAAATTCAGTTTGACTCGACTCCATGCCCAATAAAGGCTACTGATCTACAAAGTTCTCAGCACTTTGCTACCAAAGTATTGTCCCCAATTGGAGCCAGATGCTGTAGCACAATTTTACTCAGCAAAAAGTCGGAAGAAGCTCTGGGCAATTTTCAAGTTTGAATTCTCAATCTACAGAAGTTGCTAGTTGCACACCTAGATTGCCAGTTCATTCTCAGGATTTTGGCTTGATAACAACAACAACCAGCACTAAGAGAGAGAGTGGTAACAACTACAGTTGTAGATGGTGGGATAACCACCAATGACAGAAGTTATGGTAATGGTGGTTATGAATAAAACCAAAAGACATCTATTAAGAGAAATTTGGACAAATCTAATATATTAAGGTGTGAATGGGAGACTTCTAGAATTATGCAAGGTTATCAAACAAATGCTGAGCCAAAAATAGGAAATAATGCTACGGAAAACATGATTGCATTTTCTAAAGGCTCAGTTACTAAGGCTGCTACCTTTGGCAAGCTTCGTAATGAACAGGGGATTCATTTTCCAGGGCAAGATGCAAGTGTTGTTAGTCAAGGGTTAAGATGTGGCCATACTACTCAGGATTTACCTCAGCTGAAAGCTACTACGATTGCATCAGCAGTACCAATTTTTCCTGATATATGTAGTAGTTCACCTCAAGCTCTGCAAAGGGGCTTAATTCTGTCGCCTCAACTTCAGTTAAGGGGTCTTCAGCAGCAAATATGGTATCAATCTTAAGCTCAGGTCTGTCAGCAACAGCTCTACAAGGACAACTAAATCAAAATCATTACAATATACAATAGCAACACCTCAAACAAGTACAGTAAGCTATTCCAGCATCTTTTGGGATCACTGTAACTGGGAATCTCTCACACAATCTAGGATCAGTGAATACATGACATGCTTCATTTAGTGTAGTTTCTAGCAGAGTGACCACTCCAGCAAAGTCAACTGGAGAAATAATTACACCTTGCCCTGATTCCAAAGTAAACTTTAGTGACAGACCTGTACTTCCACATAGCCGCGATGATGCAACTTCAACTCCACAACATATTAGCAATACCAATAATTCTGGAGCAGTTGAAAAGCTTAATGAAAAAATAAACCAATGATCCATATTTGAGTGCTCCATATTATGACAGCTATCCCGCTCCATACAGTCCACTTGTAAAGTACTTTTACAAGTTTTATCTCTGGTTGATACCATAGTGACACATTGCTAGCTGAGATGTGGATGACATTTAATAGCTGCGGGAAAAATCTCTTCTAACCATTCCAAGGCATCAAACAAGCCTTCCAACTGGAAGCAACTGTGAAATAAATAGACTAACTTCAAAGCTGGAAAATGATATAACACCAAAAGCAATGGATTGCTTCTGAACCTCTGCCAGGACCAAAGAATTATCCTTTTCTTTTGTATGGTGGGACAGCTGCTCTCACGATAGCTATTTATCAGGAAAACTCTATTGTTGGTACTGGTGTCTCCGCTAAGCTGCATGCCTAATATCTTTCACTGAAGTATTTTGATCATCCGGACTTAACAACAGATCCCCTTGGTATATTACGACCTGCAAGCAAGCTTTGTCATCAGCTACCTCTAGTTAGTGCTTATTCTTCCTTTGCAAGAATGGTGGGAGTAGTGCAAGGCTTAGATCATCAACGAATAGGAATGGATCCTGCAAAAAATGAACCTTTATTCACCAACTGTACCAGAGATTTTCTTGGAACTCTTGACTATATTTTCTATATAGCGGATTCACTTATGGTGGAGTCTCTGCTAGAGCTTTTGGATGAGGAGAGCCTGCGTAAAGACACAGGTCTTCCTTCTCCTGAGTGGTCATCTGATCATATTGCACTTTTGGCAGACTTTCGATGTAGGCCCAGGGAACGCTGCTAGCATAACAATGCCAGCAATGATGGTCCGTTGCCTTGCCCAAGAAGAACATAAGAATTTATCAGTTTCGAGGATTTGATTTGTTGCGAACGTGATTATTCTCTTCCGTGGAGCATAATCGATCTGCAATATTCGAGCGCCGTTCGTGCTTTCTAAGGGAGGAAGAAGAGATATTTCGTCCATCTCCATGGAGTTTTGGGCGTTGAAGTGAAGTCTGGATAGGCTTTGGCATGTGAACCTGGGGATGAAAGATACCTTCATATGCCCCAGGCTGCCATTAGGGATAAAGAAGGCGCTAAGGAAAATGAAAGGGTCTCTTTGTATGTCCACGTGGATGGGAAAAAGTTTGTGCTTGCGACACTGTCCCGTGGAAAATGTGACCAGATTGGACTGGATTTAGTATTTGAGAAAGAGTTCAAGCTCTCTCACACATCTCAAACTGAGAGCGTATTCGTATCTGGCTACACTACAACAGATCATGAAGCCCTGGATGGATTTCTGGATGATGAAGACCTCGAGTCATCGGAAGATGAGGAAGAAAATTAGCTCAGATCCAACGGTTTGCGGGGGAATAAATTAAACGAAGTTTATGAGAGATGCTACCCTCGCAGATGGTTTGATTTTAAACCACTATTTACAAAATCGATGGCTGTGATGCATTATGGTACCACCTAGTCCTTTTTCGGGAAATCGCTCTCATTGCTCCCACAGGAAGTTTTGGGTTTTCAAAAACAATGGGTGATTGTGTTGATTAATACGTATGAGTGATGGGACCCACAATGCACCATTCATCCTTTTAGACTTCCAATTCTATTATGGTTTTATATTATATATTATATATATAATATTAAAACAAGCAGTTTGTAATTTTAATTAGTTCCAAAGTTTCCAAGAATCAGTTTTAAAACTGATCATAAAAGTTAGTTAGAAGAAATATCAGATATAAAAGCAGAGATAGGGGGAGGAGGAGAAGGCCGAGTTTTGGAACCTTGAAGCAAAATTTTGTACTCCAAAATAGCAAATCAATGAGAAAGTATGCAGGTTTCTAGCATTTGTTTATGCTGAAAAGTTTATCCAGTTTACATATTGTTCTCATGTCTGTGAATGAAATAGAGTGATTTGAGCTGCGGGTCTCTTTATACTTGTGTATCTAAGAGTTAAACACACCTTAATGTGCGCTCCTATATTTTTACCTTATCTATACATAATTCTTCTGAGTTTTAAAGTGGTAGATTCTGTTTTAAACAACATATCAGTTTGAAATTCCCTTCTCATTTTCTCCCATTCAATCATTTCAGCATAAGTGGACTATAGCATTGCATAACATGTATGGGTTTGCTGTTTAAGGGGTCATACAATCAATTTTTTAAGAGTTTTAAATACAAAGAAAAAACATATTCATTTGTGACAGAATTAGATAATGTCTCAAGCACTGATTCCTTTACACAACAAGGAATTGTTTCTTGAGGAACAACAGATTCCATGAATGAACAAGGAACTCCAATAGTTTCATTTTTTGCCTCATACCCGACAGTATGAAGTACTTTAGCAACTCGCAGTATCTGAGGGCTCTTACCATACCCGGATCATTTAGGGAAATCATGCTCTGTTCCTCATGTTCTCTTTCCCTCCATGTAATCGTCATTTTCGTCCGATGAATACCTGAAACACAATCATAAGAATCATAAGGACCCATTTCATGCAAAAAACTAGGCAAAATTTGGGCACACTGTAAGAAACAAAACTGGAAATTGCGCCCAACGCACCCCAGGTCAAGGGATAGTGCATTGCACATGCACCTGGCCTTCAATTCCAGTGCACTATAACACATCTTCCGAAATTCAAGGGTGCGTTTCCCTCTAAGAAAAATAAATTTACCCTAAGGGGCTCAAAACCCTAAAAATTTGTAATGAAATGAAACATAAATGCTACTGAAGGAAAGAGAAGGTTCATACCTCCAGCCTCGATCGAACAATGAGAAAAATCGTCCACATAATCTGTCGCAATCAACTGCTAAAGTTCGAGGGAAAAAACTGGTTCAGAGCTCCAAAATTCAAATGGTGAAAATGAATGGTAAAAACTCTTTTAATTAGTCATTTGATTATTTCAAATCATATTTAATGTTGCAACTATGGTTTTTATTCATTTTTTGCTATGAAACAGGTATTTTTAATCTGTTTGATGTTGTTCTGAATAGGTTTTACAGCTGATATAGCAGATTAGTCGTGCACACTTATTCAAGAATGATTTGACCACAAAGCATACTTTTATCCTTATTTTTTGGGCTTTGATAAAAATGAAAAAAGACTTGAAGCGCACTTTTATCTCTTTTTTGAGCTTCGATAACGACGAAAAAGGAACCCCTGGAGTCCTCTTTTGGCTCTTTTTAGACTCTGATAATGTGAAAAGATTGTCGAGCACTTGTCTTTTCGAGCTCGTAAAAGTAAAAGAAATGAAATCTACTTAGTATAAGTTTAACCCTTTTCCGGACTGAGAGAGATTATTTACAAAAAAGGAAAACCTTAGTCAAACATGGCTAGCAGGTTCTCTGAGGTATCATTTTACATTTTTTTGGACCCGAGCGACAAATTTATGAAAAAAGACTCGTGTAGTTTTCTTTTGTCCTCTTTTTCAAACTCTCTAAATGCGAAAAAGGACCGGGCTGTCACTATCATTAGGCTCGTTAAAACATAAAATAGCGAAAAACTTGTCGATCATGGAAATAATCGAGTTTCATTTAACTTTAGACTCGTTAAATTAATTAAATAGTGATGCATTCGCCCTAAGGGTCGAATTATATATCAATCATATGTTATCCTCCTCAAGCTTGTTAAAAAATAAAGAGGTACTGGTCGACAAATGACCGTGGAAAATTTGGGAAAGCGAACTAGTGCAGTGCACCCTTGTGTCTAAGGCACTCTTGAATGGTTCAAGAGTGCCTTGGACACCTGGGAGTATAATTCTCATTGTTCCGGGAATCTCCACATGGCCATTGCCTTCTAGAAGAGTCTATATGTGTCAAACTTCGAATCCAAGTGTCCTTCTAACACCTCTGAACTTGGGAACATGTCTTGCGTATTATTAGAAAGTCATTCATTGAGAAACTACAATCAATTTCCCTATAAATTGAGCACTCATTCTAGCACTAGGGAAGGAAGAAATTTGGTAAATTTATGTTGTTGGATTATCATTTGAGAGAGTGAAAGTACTGATATGCGACTGGTATGATGTTGGATGTGATGAGGCTGGAATGAAGCTAGAGCTAGTTGGCAACAAATCGATCATTGGTTGTAACCTTCCCCTTCTTCTCTTTAATAAAGATTGTTGTTCATTTTCCCATACATATGTCTCTATTTCTTGTGCAATGGATTCTTGAATTCTATATGTATTTCATATCTAATCGATTTGATTGAGTAATATAAGTAGATATCTGTATATTGCATGTTGTTTGTTGTTCTTTGTTTGTGTTTGCAGGAATCAATCTGGCGATTTGAGTTGGATTGAGAGCAACGACAACGATGACAGAAGGAGAAGGATAAGCGATTGAATCACAAATAGGCTCTTTCACCATTTTTTATATCTGCTTGTTTTAGAGAAAGTGATAGTAATTCTTTCCTTTGTTGTTCTAAGTGATTAGCACCACACTTAGGGAATTTGGTTTATCTGTAGATTACAATTCCACATAACAAGAACAATTGGTAAGGTGCTTGATTTATGGACATGAGGTCATGGTTTTGAATCCCATGGAGGCCCGTTTGGCCCATACAAATAATTTGGCCTATGGGTGGGTGCCATGTGGTAGCCCTTGACTAGCCCATGTGGCACCACTTCATCTATTCACCACAACTAGTCACTGGCTAATCAAAATCACCCAAATTCAATGAATCAGAATATGCCAAGTGTCAGTGCCTGGTTGGATCATACCTGCATGTCACCCTGCTGACTCTGTAATACGGTCAAATGAGCGAATTGACATGCTCAAATTTTAGTTGTTTGGCCAAACAGTGAGCACACGATAATTTGAACATACGGTGTCAGATTAAGGTGAAACAAATGTTGCTGGATACAAAATGACGAGAACTTTGATTTGGCGTTGGTTTCAAGACCTTCTAGGCACTTTCATTTTTTGAGCTGAAAATTGATCACTGGATCACACCTCCCCACTAGGAACTTTTGGACTCAAAAATTTTACTTCTCTAGTCAATATAAAGAGGTTGGAACTCAAAAATACCCAAAAACTCAAGAAAAATGCAAAATTTTCAATTGGTGCCCTTCAAGTCCCGATCAAGGAACTTCACTTATCATCTTCATGAAGACCTATTGTCCTGTTAAAAACTGAGCCAACATTCTTATTGTTGTTGCAGAAAAAAATATTGATGAGTGGAATCTGAACATTCTCTTTACTCTCATCTTTGCATGACTCCAAAGACACTTCATCTTGAAGTTTAAACTGTTGAAGAAAAACTTGACTCCATCTTGGAAATTAAAAACAACCATAAATTTTCTTTAACGTCTTCAAGCTGAGCTTGTACATGGAAAGTACATTGCTGCAAAATTTCAATGATATAATTGGTTTTGCCTACAAAATATAGTTGTCTTATACAATCTTAACAACAAGATTTTATTCACACAAGTTTCAAATTGAATACTTTTATCAGTGAACATATGACAAACTTGTAGACAACTTGAACAACAATATTCTACATTCACAAAAGTCCTTGAACACATGGACTATAACATGCCAATACATACATCATTGAAAAACATCTACTTGTTGAACATAGTGACAATAAATGTTCACTTTACAAAAGTACCTAAACAGGTAAATGACAACAAGTAATTACAAAACTTAAGAAGAAAGTTTACAATAAGTCTACCCAAATTGTGCCTCTCCTAGGCAGATGGGTTTTCTTTTTCCATCATATTTGCCTTGAAGGTCGCTTACGATTGTTGCGAGTCCTCTTTTACACCTCTTTCTTCCCTTGCATTCGATTGCACAATCTCTTTTCCTTTCTTAGAACAAAGCTTTTGATGCAACTTTCAACATTGTTCTTGTCCATGCCCGTGCATCTTCCAATGAGTACAAAATAACTTTCTCTTGTTTACCGAAAAATATGTTCTCTCATGCGAAAGAGAATCATTATGCTTGATTCCTATAATATGATCCATTATTTTAACCATTATTGTAGTTTCTCACACACATATCCACACAATGGTCAAATGCATCACAAAAAGTACAAGGGTACTTATTCCACAAGTAGTCAAAATTACCATGCATTGGAAAACACCCATGAGAATTATACATGTCTCTAGGGCTGCAGCTTTGATGCAGTGGAGTGGACGATGACATGCAAGGTCTCTTCAAGTATTCATCACACTTGGGATATGAATGAAAATTGTCACAAGGTGGTGACGTCTCTTCCTCAAATGCTTGATGTGCCTCAAGCTGTTTAAAGCACTCTCCAAAATCCTTTCAACCATATCCCATTCCCATATATTTTGGTCTCTCCTCAACCATGATTAGATTTGTAATACTTTGGCCATTTATGCCGAGGACACCACCTTCAAAACCCATCTTAGAAAGCAACTTCATACCTATTGTGGTAGTGTATTTGGCACAAGGGTGTATGAAATATAGTTCTTTAGCAAGTTGGTTGCTACCTGCACAAAGTCACAGAGAAAAATGATTGCCTACTGTCAGCAGAACAAATTCGACACAATGTAAACTAAGTTTGAGGGAAAACTAAGCATACAACACTAAAAACAAATCAAAGCACAAGATACAAAATACAAAAGCTTGATGGAGCAAACAACCTAATAACACAAGTGGAGAGTTCTCCCTTTATTAGGTGTTGGTGGTAAAAACGATACAATGTTAAACACTTGAAGAGGGTCCTTTGAGCTATGGAGCTAAAATACCCAAAACAAGGAGGTCTCTTTCCCTCAAGTTCCTGCAAGTGTCTCTTTCCCTCGAGTTCCTGCAAGTGTCTCTTCCCTCTCTCAAAGTATGATAGATCAAGAACAAGTGGTGAACCTCTTTCTCTTGGATTGAGATGTTGGTTGACCAACATATGAGTCCTTCCAATCCCTCTGCTATTGGACTATGCAAGCCAGTTTGATATGAAGCAATTTGGCTAGCATAATAATGTGTCTCCAATTCTTCTTCCAAAGGCTAGCTTATATGGACATTTTTTGAATTCCCTCCTCTTCTCTTGGCCCAAGATGGATAGTCACACAAGGGTAGAGGATGGATTCCTTTGTGGGCTGCATTTACTCCTCAAGGTGGCTCAAATCCGGTTGTCCTTGACAGTATTAGTCAGAGAATCATCTTAACCAAGCGTGCCAAGTGGTCCCAGATGGTGACATTTCTCTATCTTCAGGACCGCGCAACTATCGAAGGAATAGTTGTAGAAATTTAATACAAAATATGTATTTCTTGGATTCTCCTAATCTAATGATAATATGCTACTGTTAAATACAGAATCGCTTCTAGAAAATCTTTTCAGAATTTTAACAACAATCACCAATCACAATATCATGAAGAAATATCAATCACACAACACATATAATTTTAACGGGAAAGCATAAAGCTAAAAACCCCACTATATTCAATTATGTATTATATCATGGATCATGAAAAAATTACATAGAAAGCTCTAATACAAGAGCTCTTGGTACATGAGCTAACTATCTCACACTGTCATACAAAAATTGGCAAGTTCCTTAGCCAATTTACTGCCTCCAGACAGCCTGCCTCCACTGTGCAATCCCTGCTGATAGCAATCCCTAAAATAATATAATCTTGCTTGCCTTGACTATGAAATCCTCATGGGCACATCCAATGTGTGTGTGGTCACATGTGTGCAACCACTAATGTCACAACTAATAGTCAACTATCCCTTTCACCTACATCTCACCTGGGTCTCCATTGGATCTGACATGCATGCAGTTAATAGTAGTAAATCTTTAGTTGCATGTGAGGCTACTAATTGTGAGTTAATTAATAATTAATTCACTTGATCTCTCACTAGTGTATTTTCAGTTACAACTAGCACAACTGAGTTTAACTCACTTAACTGTGTTAAATTACTTTACAACTTTCATAGTTGCACTTCCAACTCTGTTACAACTTCGAATCACTCAGTTACAACTAATTCCACTTGCATGTCCCACCAACCAACCTCTTAACTCGAAATTACTATAGCTAACTAATTTGCCACTTCAAGTAACGTTTTTCAAGTGCTCATTGAGAATATATTATTGTTTATTGTCCAACTATTATTAAGGGATAATAATAGTTGACATGCATATATAAATAGACATGAAACCTATAAATAGAACTTGCACATACATCTATAAATAGACCTTGTCTATAAATAGAATTTTCTCATGCATCTATAAATAGACATCTACCTAAAAATAGCCTGAAGCTCCAACCTTGTGTAGGTGCTTAATTTTCACTAGGATCTTTATTGTTGAATCTCAACACTCCCTCTCAACAAGAAAGGGATTATCCTTCACCCTGAACCTGTCTCTATGGTATTCGAATTTTCTCCTAGTGAGCACCTTCGTCAGAATGTCTGCATTTTGATCTTCTGTAGGAATGTACTAAAGAAACATTATTCTTTTCTACACACAATCTCTGAGATGATGGTACCGGATATCTATTTTCTTAGATCGATCATGAAACATAGGATTAATCGAGTTTAATGCAACTCTGATTATCACAATGAATCACTGTCGGATCTAAATGAGAACCAAACAAACCAACCAAGATATTTCTCATCCAGATAGCCTCACATGCAACTTGACTCATTGCCATGTATTCTTCTTCTACTAAACTGAGTGCCACGGATCTCTGCTTCCTGTTGTACCAAGAAAAAATTGTAGATCTAATACTAAATATCCCCCCTAATGTGCTCTTTTTTTTCGTTAGGCTGCCCGCCCAATCTGCATTCGTGCAGCCATGCAACTTCACCTCATCCGTCTGTCTATACCATAAGCCATACTCTTTTGTTCCCCTTAGGTATCTCAGGACATGCTTGCCCGCCTTCCAAAAGAGCTTGTAAGGCTTAACCATAGCTTGACTCGGCTGGTTAACTGCATAGCAAATGTCCATTTTCGTGTTCACTAGATACATTAGCGAACCTACTAACTGTCGATAAATAGTAGCATCCACTACCTCTCTAGAAGTAGCATCCTCTTTCCTCCAGTTTTCTGGAAGAGGAGTATCCATGGGTTTGCAACCCTCCATGTGAAACTTACCCAGTATCTCCCTTGCATACTTTCCTTGAGATACCAAAATTTCACCATCTCACTGCCATATTTCCAATCCAAGGAAATAATTAAGGAGGCCCATATCCTTCATTTCAAACTCCCTTGCAAGGTCCTCCTTGCACGTGTATCAACTGCTCATCACCAGTCAATATTAAATCATCAACGTAAAGAATAATGATTAAAATCTTACCCTCCACCACAATTTGGTATAGGTTTTCATCTACTTCACTTTTGGTGAAGCCTAGTTCGGTGAAATAGTTGTCTATCCGAGTGTACCTAGCACGGGGTGCTTGCTTCAGCCCATACAATTCTCTTTTGAGTTGGCACACATGCGAATCGCTATTGAAGATCTAAAATCCTTCAGGTTGTTCCATGTACATCTCTTCCTCAATGATCCCATTGAGAAACAAAGTCTTCACATCCATCCGATGAATGCACCAGCCCATTTGTGCTAAGAGAGCAAGGATGGTCCTTATGGAAGAATACCTTGCGAAAGGTGCAAAGGTTTCTTCATAATTTATCCCCTTGATCTGTGATAAGCCCCAGGACAAAAATATGGCTTTGTATTTCTCAACACTCCCATCAGCAGCTTGCTTTACCTTGTAGATCCATCTCGAACCTACCACTGATTTATCAACCGGCCTTGGAACAATTTCCCAAGCACTTTTTTTGACAATGGAGTCATACTCCTCCACCATTGCATCTACCCATGTGGGCTTCTGAATTGATTCCTGAAAGGAATATGGTTCAATCACAATACATTTGGTCATGAGAGCCATGTATACAGTAAATTGGTCAAGAGACTGTCTTTGTCTACGTTGTTAAGTAAGGGCTCCTACATTCTGTGTAGCATTGAGTCTCAGCCTATCAGCTTCTGTGGTACGCCTTCTGCCAGTTCTGATGGTTGGCTCTGCGTGAGTGGACTCCTCTACTCCATGAACCTCCTCATGTGGTTGATCCACATCTTGAGACTCATCTTTGGGAACCAACAGTTCCCCCTCCGCATGCAAGTCTAGTTCCCTCTCAAGCGACAACCGCATGGATTTCCCCTGATCAAATTTGATATCTCATCGCACCACAATCATTGGAATGTTTGGAAAATACACACAATAGTTATGGGGTGTTTCTGTGTACTCCAAAAAAATCCCAACTTCAGCAGTCGACTCCAGCTTCTTCCTGGCATCCTTGATCACATGCACATAAACATATGAGCCAAAAATATTAAAGTGTGAAACATCCGATTTCTTACCAGTGAAAGCTTCTTCAGGTGCACTCATGCCAAGTAATCTATGAGGACAACAGTTTTTCACATAAACCATAGTGTTGCATGTTTCTACCCACAAATGCATTGGTAGGCCCTGATCATGCAACATCGCTCGTGTTGCACCCACGATCGTTCTGTTCTTCCTCTCTGCCGCCCCATTTTGCTGTGGGTTATGAGGCACTATGAGTTCTCTAAGATTTCCTTCTTTGCTGCAGAATTTCTTGAATTTGTTAGAGATATATTCTCCATCATTATCGCTCCTAAGAGCCTTCACTTGCTTCCTCGACCCTTTCTCCACCAATGCCTTAAACTCACATAACTTTGAGAATGTTTGATATTTCTTCTGCATGAAGAAGATCCAGCATTTACGAGAAAATTCATTAACAAAATTAACATAGTACTTATGTTTTGTTTTTGAAGCAAACGAGAATAGTCCACACACGTCTGTGTGAACTCTCTCAAGGATCCCCGAAGCACGATTCTCCTTCTCATGAAAGGTGGAATTTACATACTTCCCCATGGTGCAACCATTGCACTAATCTAACTGAGCAAGTGTTCCCATTGGAATTCCAGTAGATATTTGATGCATGACTTTCAAGGTTCCATGATGAAGATGGCCTAATTTCTTGTGCCATAATTCGCCCTCATCTCGGCTCACCACTTTTTTTGTCTTGCCCATCATGGCAGCGCAACCATCTACCTCCAGCTTGTAGAGATTCTTAACTCGAATCCCTATCCTCTTGGCTTGACCTATTGTTTTATGTTGCAGGAAATCTTTTCCATCACTAAAAACAACGTCATAGCCTCTATCCTCCAACATTGTGACTGAGACTAAGTTTTTCTTCAGACCTAGAACATTCATCACATCTTTCAATTGAAATGGTTTACCTACCTCCCTCTGAAAGTTAATGGTACCAATGTTGGTCACACTGTACTGTCTGTCGTCGCCCATATCTATGTGCATCTAAAGATCTTTCTCCTCCAAGTCACTGAAAAGCTCATCATCTCCCGTCATGTGGAAGGAAGCGCCACTATCCAATACCATATCGATCCCAATGCACTTGACACCATGCATGTAATCAAGGATAAGTCAAGTTCAAATTGCGAGGCAAGGGCCTCACCAGTTGCAGCTCCAGCAGCCTTCTTGTTCTTCTTCTTTTGCGAACATTTATTAGCAAGATGCCCATGTTCGTGACAATGAAAATACTTCACCTTGGACATATCCAGCTTCTTGCCTTTAGAATCAGATTTAGAATGGAATTTCTTCCCCTTCCCCTTCTTCGCCTTGGCATCCAAAGCACAATTCTCTTCATCATCATGCTTTGTTGAAGAGCCATCTCTGGTGTTCCACTTGAACCCCTCTTGCACCAGATCTGACCACAGTCGTTCCCAATCTGACAATTTTTGCAGTTAGTTGACAGAGTCTCCATAACTTTACCAACTCTTAGGAAGTCCCAAGAGATACAAGCTCACCAAATCATCATACTTTGGAATGGTGTCACCTTTTTCCATCTTGATATTTCTGAGTTTATCTTTAAGCGCCAATTTCCTATGGTCGTTGCTGCTTTGGAAAAGATCTGTCAAAGCCTTCCACATAGAATATGGTGTGGCTTTCCCATGAAGGCTTGAGACAATGTGGTCTCGTACTTCTTCCAATATAATCCTCCTCGCCTTTGCCACTTTCTTTTTCCATGCATCAAGCAATGCAACATCTATCGAAGTAGGCTTAGGAACATCATTGTCAATGAATTCCACCAAGCCATTGTCTTCGAGTATTACTTCTATCTTGTCCTTCCAAGAAATGTGGTTTGAGATGCCCTTGAGTGCATACTCTAGCCTCAAGCCATTGAATGACATTTCAATGTTAAATCAATTGCAGCATGAAGAAAGTCTTTCTGCAAATTCGAATTCTTTCCACCAACAAACTTAGCTACTGCTTCAAAATTTCAATTTTTTGTGCTTTGATACCATGTAGAAATTTAATACAAAATATGTATTGCATGGATTCTAATAATCTAACAATAATATGCTATTGTTAAATACATAATCACTTCTACAAAATATTTGTGGAATTTGAACAACAATCACCAATCACAATATCATGAAGAAAGATCAATCACACATAACACAGATAATTTTACCGGGAAAGCATAAAGCTAAAAACCCCACTATATTCGATTATGTATTATATCATGGATCATGAAATAATTACATACAAAGCTCTAATCCAAGAGCTCTCGGTACATGAGCTAACTGTCTCACACTGTCATACAAAAATTGGCAAGTTCCTTAGCCAATTTACTGCCTCCAGACAGCCTGCCTCCACTGTGAAATCCCTGCTGATAGCAATCCCTAAAATAATATAATCCTGCTTGCCTTGACTGTGAAATCCTCATGGGCACATCCAATGTGTGTGTGTTCACATGTGTGCAACCACTAGTGTCACAACTAATAGTCAACTATCCCTTTCACCTACATCTCACCTGGGTCTCCACTGGATCTGACATGCATGCAATTAATAGTAGTAAATCTTTAGTTGCATGTGAGACTACTAATTGTGAGTTAATTAATAATTAATTCACTTGATCTCTCACTAGTGTATTTTCAGTTGCAACTAGCACAACTGAGTTTAACTCACTTAACTGTGTTAAATTACTTTACAACTTTCATAGTTGCACTTCCAACTCTGTTACAACTTCGAATCACTCAGTTACAACTAATTCCACTTGCATGTCCCACCAACCAACCTCTTAACTCGAAATTACTATAGCTAACTGATTTTCCACTTCAAGTAACATTTTTCAAGTGCTCATTGAGAATAGATTATTGTTTATTGTGCAACTATTATTAAGGGATAATAATAGTCGACATGCAACCTATAAATAGAACTTGCACATACATCTATAAATATACCTCATCTATAAATATAATTTTCTTATGCATCTATAAATAGACATCCACCTAAATATAGCCTGAGGCTCCATCCTAGTGTAGGTGCTTAATTTTTACTCAGATATTTCTTGTTGAATCTCAACAATAGTTGCGTTGTGCGCAAAATACCTTTGATGTAGGCACGATGTCATTTAATTTTCCTTCTGAAACTTAGGAAAAATCAAATTTTAGTCTACTCTAATGTATTTCTTCTTTAAAAATATTCATCTGTACCTTATGCTTGACATTTTTAATGTCTTTTGCCTATACGAGTTTCTGGTGTTAACAATTTCCCCCTAATGTATGAGGTCTAGGAAGAATTGTATAGCCGAAATTCATTATGCTTTCTTTTCTGTGTGATCCTTTTGAGAGAGAGAGAGAGAGAGAGTAACTTGCTTCAGAATTGAGTTGGGAGACCCCTATCTTAAGTAAAAAAGACACCATGCTCTATTGGAAACCTGCAAGAGATAGAATGAATAAAATATTTCTACGAGGCGGGCATGTCCCACGCTCGTTATGTTTTGAGTAGTTAAGCTTATTTGATGGATAATGGTCCTGTTTATGTCACTTTTGGTAGTGACCTACTATTGGTTGATGGCGACGGTTACTGGCGCCCTCAAGGGCATTGTTCTTTGAAAGAAGGCTGAATATGGCGCCCACATGCATAATCTTGGTATGGCACATTTTTAGAAATAGTGCTCATTGTATGCATGGGTATTTGACTATTGGGGACCTTCCTGTGTAAGCATTGCGCAAAGAGATGCTTATCAAGTTATGGGTCTTTGACGAATTCTGACATAGTGCAACGATTATTAAGTACGATACCATCTTGACATGAAAGTTTATTTTGAAGTCGAATGTCAAGGGGATCGATGAATTTAATGGGCAATGATGATTCCCATAGTGCCATCCGGGGATGCCCTTATTGAGGTGAGGAGTCATCCAAGGTACTACCTCCTTTTTGGAGAATGGTTGCTTTAGTCTACAAGAAGGAAGCATCAATCGATCGAAATAAATATTGATTCAAGGGACTAGGTTTTATGATGTGGTAGGGCATGATGTGATCGGTTAACTAGGCATGATGAAGATAAATGGCTATAACTGATAATGGTAGTTAAGTGGCCCGAGGTCAGAGCTGTAAATGCGAGTGGCAGAAGTCATAACAATTTCTAATGAGGAAATCCCCGGAGTCGGTAGGACATCCAGGGTGGGTGTATGGTTTCTATGAGTGTTATGGTTGGGTGTGGTAAAAGAATGCACAACTACAACCAAGGGTGATTAGGGACTGTTTCTGGGTGAGAAATGTAAATGGATGGGTGGGAGTGCTCTCCTAAAAAAAATATTTGTACACTTTCCAAAAGGATATAAAATGGGTTTGGATTTTCAAGCACGAAGACAGGTTTCCCTATAAACATGAATAATCCTTCAGTATGGTGTGAGGAGTGTGTTTTGCTGAGGGTGGGGACCGCATTGATTGGTCTCAGTGCAGGTTTGATGAGGTGGATGAAAAATTTCGTATATGGGCTATGCTGATGGGGGTGTGATAGGCCAAATGTGAAACGTGACGGTGCACTTTTTCTGATCTGATTGTGAGAATGGTAGCCCGAGAATCTGATTTTAACATGACATGGGTAAAACTTGACTTGATATATGATGGATGAATGAGCATGAAGTGCTTCCGAGGCTTGGGGTTTTATGGCCATGGCTCTAGACCTTTGGTATATGGTCCATATGAGTGATTGACGCCGTGGAGGGTGAGTTTCTACTGACCTGCAAGGGTGCTTATCATGTGCAAGGTGTGGTGATGATAAACATGGTCGGATGAATGAAACCTATGGTCTATTTCTTTGAAGAAATGATGTCAATGTGAGGACCTTAATCCGATATCTTTTAACTGAACCTAGAATAATCTTTTAAATTTAACACGATACTAAGGAAAATATCATATTTATAGATCAACATTTATTTTATGATAACATACAAGTAAAATTCATTTGCAACATATTGAAGTAAGAAATTTTATTTTCGACAATATACATAAGTAATAAACAATCGAAGAATACCTGTATCAATAGCTTGGTTGAAATGCTCTTGATTTTAGTTGAGATTATTCTGCTATGTTACTCGACTAGATTTACCTCCTAACCAACTAGGAATGATTTCCTAGCCCAGGGAACCTCCAAAGGCTCCCTAGCCCTTTGAGACAAATTCCAACCAGTTTTAGTTAGAATCAATTCCCTCCAATAGATCTAAGTTTGATTCCTCTCATTTTCTCTCCATTCTCTTTCTCCACATTTCTCCTCCAAATAAATTCCTCCAATTCCAAACAAAGACCAAAAATCCTCCAAAGCCAAACAAAGACCAAAATTCCTCCCCTTCTCCTCTCATCCTCCTTACCTTTTATGTCTCTTCCTCTCATCCACCTCAACTACTTACCATTAATTCCATGACTACCCCCTCATCCTTTTAATTTCTTAACCTTGACTTTCTTACCATATCTTATCCAAAAGTAGATATGAATATAGATATTTTATTCAAAAATAAATACGAGAATACCATAACTTATCTAAATGTAGATTTGAGAAGACATATTGGGTATACAAAATCTATATATTTGATTTAGAAATAAATGAGATAAAACCATACCTTCTATAAAGTTGATTTTGAGAAGACATATTGGGTATACGAAATCTAGATATCTGATTTAGAAATAAATGAGAGAAGACCATACCTTATCTAAAGTTGATGTTGAGAAGACATATTAGGTATACAAAATCTAGATATTTGATTTAGAAATACATGAGAGAAGACCATACCTATTCTAAAAGTAGATTTAAGATGACATATTAGAAATGAAATAAAAATTAATAAACTTTATATCGATAAAAATAAAATAGAATTACAAATTCACAAGTGTAGATATTACTCAAAAATTATAAGTCATTATTTATAGATTAATCAAACACTAATAAAAATTTTCCTTATAGGATCAAGTGGGGCATTACATACACCCCTCCTTTATAAAACTTCGTCCTAAATTTAGAGTGAAAATGGCACAAGGAGTTTGAAATAAGTTTGAAAATAAGGCATAACAAATAGAGAAATATATAGTAGTCAAATTAAGTCAAGAAATGATACCACCTTCCATCAAGAGTCTCCAATCTAACTTATAACCTTTTATCCTTCCTAATCTACTTCCTCTCCCATCCTATCCGTCCTCTACTACAATATACTATGGCATCGACTATACCAATCTATCCACTGATAAAACCAATATGGTGGAAGTGTCAACTATATCGACCTAACTTCCCTAGCAGGCAACTGGAAATCGTCATCACATGTCTAGGGGAGCGTGTCCATCACTGCCCTCCCACAATTCTAGGCTTTGAGGTTACACGGTGGGAAATGCCTCCACTCCTCCTCAAAACTAGGGTCAACAGCCTAATATGGACCACACTACAAAGTTGGTTGGATACTTGTCATCGAATAATCCAATTAGGTATTTCTTGTCACCTGTATCATTTACATTTTACCCATTTCATAATATTGCATATCAAGTAGATACAAAATGTAATAGAACAATTTACATCATACCATTCCTCGTCGGATATGTCAACATTTCCCATCAGAAGCGTAGATCTTGGTTATCATATAGTTCTTTCCAATCTGCAGGTTAGATCTTATTCACGCATATACATAACAAAAAAAAACATATATAGATATGTGATCTTAATCCTCATGTTATTAAGTCCAACATCCATGTGTCAATCTTGCACTTATAAAAACATACTGGAAATAAATCTTATATTAGATAAATAACAATTTTGATAAGTCATTCATTAGATAAATCATATCCCCTTAAGCCATACATCAAACAACAATAACTCTTAGAAGCCATACACTAGATAATTCATAACCAAGTAAGTCGTACATCAGGTAAATCATACATTAATTAAGTCATACATCAAATATTTTGATCAACAATACCTAAAATATATCTAATGATTTATATAAGTAGTTTCATCAATCCAACTAAAATGCAACAATATTACATAGCGTTCATAAATAAAATAGCATGGAACTACAAATAGAGTCTTATCTTAGATAACTATCTAAGTCAAAATGAGCATCCCAAGTAGCAGATCCTAGGCTATATTTGTCCCACTGGACCTTAACCTGGTCCACCATGCGACATTTGAGGTGTCAAACCCTACGGTCCAATATGCGTAATGGTTTGACCATTACGGTTCCCACATCCGAGACTTGCAATTCCCTCCAATATAGCTTGTGAGATTCAACAGAAACATAATGTCGTAAAATATATACATGAAAAACATCATGAGTATTTATGAAAATGGGGTGGCAGTAAAAGACGATAGGAAACTGGTCAAATCTTCTCCTTGATTCTAAAAGGTCCTAAAAACTGAGGTGACAACTTTGTCCCTTTCCCAAACCGTATGGTGCTTTTCTTGGGTTGAATACGAGTAAAAACTTGGTCTCCTACCTTATAACTATGATCAGTCCTGTTATCTTCTTATATTTTACAGTTTCACCAAATGAATATGGATTTTCTACAGACTGCTGAAGATAGCATTCCTTCACTATCAACTATCTTCAGAAATCTCACTGCCTTCATTATCTTTATCTATCCTAATTCACTATCTCTCAGTTTGCCTTCTCAAAATCACCCTCCTACTCTAAAAACTCATGTCTGGGCTTAATTCTCTCATTTTCACCCTTCTTGCCTACCAAAAGTCTCATCTCCTCATTTTCCTCATTAAAAACCCACTTTCATTCCTGAAAACCCCCTCCCTTCACCATTCTTCCTTATATGCACTAAAACAATGTAAAAACTCCTTTTTACATTGTTTTAAATAAAAAATGAAACCTCTCAGGACCCTTTGATTCATATTAAAACTTTGTTTTAGTGTATTAAAACCTGACCCCTTTAGAAATATTAAAACCCCCACTTTAATATTTTTAACCCCCCCACTTGGTTGAAACCCTCCATATGTCCCTCCCCTTTTCTTTAATAAAAATCACTCCCGCTTGTTTTATTAAACCTTAGGCCATGCTCTTCATCGAACCCGCATTATACCTTAGCCCTTAGCCACGTATCCCTGGGCTCCACCACTCAAAATTACCTACCACTTTACCAATCCTCGACCACCGTAGATCTATGATACCCCGATCCAACGGCCCACAGTCAATATCGCACATCTATTCATGCGAGGGTTATACAATCCCTAACCCGGAGAAATAGGTGGTATTCACCCATGTACCCTCCGCCGCGTGTCGATCACTAAATGGTATCACATCCCTTCCCCCGATACCACTTACCACCCATGCCTCCATGCGAAAACCACTCTTTTCCTCCCGCCAAAACCCCGATACGACCCGATTTGAATATTCCAGAGCCCTGTGGCACTACGATGAAGCCCAAACTGCGATTACCACCTCTACAATGCTACGACAGCCTGAAAACCCTAGATAAATGCAGAAAATCCCTTGAACACAGGTTTTAAACTAATTTGTTGATTTTATTGTGTAGGTTTCATGACAGGAATGCGTAATTGGCATTCCAAGGTTCTAAAATTGTTTGAATGAGTGCTCTGGGTGATGATTTAGAAACTTGTTTTATTAGAAGGACCGGAGGCGTGAAATTGAGCATAATCACCAATGAATCATGATCATTTGTGATTATTCAAGCCTTCCAGTAGCAGAAGGTTCCCCCTGCATAGAAAAATGAATACAGAGACACAGTAAGAAGAAGAAAATAGTTAAAAACCATGGCAGTTAAGATTAAAAGGATTAAAGGACAAATTAAAAGGCTAATTCATAAATCAGAGATAAAGGCAGAGATAAAAGAAAGACAGTAAAGAAAACAATAAAAGTAAATCCAGGATCAAAGGCCTAACATAGAGTTTAAAGGATAAAACAAGAATGATTAACACGAAGGCAAATCCAAATAGTTCACCAAACATCATTCAAATCCTTCAGGGACACTTTTTGCCACTTACGGCCTTATTCTACAACATAAAGGAAACCACATTTATTGAAACAGTAAGAGATATTTTCCAGCTACTCAACATTTATTGAAAAGTTATTGGAGAAGCCTCAAAAGGCAAGAATATTTCAAAATTAGCTCAAACTGTTAAGTTAGGAGTTATTATTGCAGTGAGTTAGTCATAGATATTTTTCCTTGGGCCTTGCATGGTCTCAAAGGTCAAAAATACATTAACTCTGTAATAAATACAAATCTAAAACCCTAGCTTAGGATCACCTCCTCATTTTGCAGATAAATACTGCATGTATTAATCATTATCATTGTTGGTTGGTTGGTTGATTGATGAGTTGTTGAGCTAGTTGACGACTGTTAGGCTGGATTTGAGAAATCTCATAGTTGCAAAGATTTATTGTACTGGAGCAATGTAACTGTTTTGAACATCAATAATACAAGCACAGTCACAGGATTCTTGAGCTAAATTAATGGTGAAGTTTTCTTTCTTTGTCAATGTTTTCCTTCTGTTTTCCATTCTGTCCATTACTTCTCTGATAAAAGAACATAAATTTTAGATTAGGATATGTTGTGTTGGCACCCTAATTATGTCTGCTTTCTTTATCTGAATGTTTTCCTCTGTAAGGTATGATTAGAGAATTATTGATTGCTTTCTGGTTCCACCTAGCTTGTTGCCTTGAAATTGATTCAATAGAGTCAAGCCAAAGAAGTCTATGGTTTGCCCTGTCCTTTGGTGTAGCTTGAAATATCATTTTTAAGGCCTTTTCTTTGAAGTTTACTTAGTAGATTCCAACCAAAGAAGTCTATGGTATGCCATGTCCTTTGTTTTGTTTCAAACTATTGCTTTGAATGTCTTTAGAGCGTTTGATTAAAGAAGATAGGTCTATCTTGCTCTTTAGATGCACTCATTGTTATCTTAAATGTTTTCTTTGTCTGAAAGTAATTCTAGGATTGCTGGATTGTTGTCTTAAAGGTTTTCTTATTAAAGTCTGACCAAAGAAGTCTATGGTACTCCCTGTCCTTTGGTTGCCTCAAAAAGTTACCTAAAAGGCTTTTCTTGTCGAAGTAGAGTTAAAGGATTCTTAATTTCCCTTTAGTTCTACTATTTTCACAACTTACTGTCATTTCATATTTCATCTAATCTAAGAGATCCATTTGATATAGTTAGCTTGCCCTATCAAAACCCTTGCATAGTTGGTGAACAATTAAATCCTTTTATGGCTCCATAGCCCAATGGATTAATGTCTCTCATAGCTTATCTATTCAGTTGAAACACTTCATCAATTAATCACACTATTAATCTACCAATCAATCAATCAAAACAAACAAGTCCTTAGAACTTCATAAGTAGCCTAAGATCATAAAACATAAGCACAAAGATAAATCATTTACAAACACAAATATAGAGAGAGCCCTCTCTGAGTCCAGGAAGGCTAGGTCCTTGGACTCCAAAGTGGTTTGATGTGGTTCCCTGCAAAGTTTTTTCTTTCCAATCTTGCAAATCATGGGGAGCCAACATAGTGGCGACCATACTGGGGATACTGAGTAATAAACAACAAAATATAAACTCAAAAACTCAGAAAACCTCATTTTATCTTAGATGAATCAAGTGTTAGCCAAGAATTGTATCTGGTTGCTGATGGTGAACAACAACCAGCCTCAAAACAATTAAAAATCCTTCACTTAGTGACTCCACTGGTTTTCAGTAGGCCTGTTGACTCCACTGGTTCTCTATAGACTCCACTGGGAAGATTATTTCATCATCAAACCTCAACAAAACCCAGTCAAGAATACTTTGTGGATTAATTATCTCTTTCACAGATTGGTTTTTTTTTTCAAATTGTTATAATTCTCAGCCTTTTTGAAGTTTGGGTCCAAGTTATGGCTTCTAGAAGAATCTATACTAGATCCCATCCTAACCCAAATCTTCCTGCAATAGTTGACAATCCTAAAAGCATCCTTAGGAAGTCTCCTAGATCCAAACACCCAGCTGTTAGTAGACCTATCCACAAAGCAAGTTCCCTCCTTGAAAAACTTAAAAAACTTGTAGAATATCCTATCTAACTCACACCTAGAACAAAGCTTGTCTAGGACTAGATCTCAGAGTTGGATAACCCAGATAGTTTTAGATCCATCCAGCTTACATCATAACTCTGTTGTACTAACTCCATTACCCACTATTCACCTTCCTCCATTTAACCCTGTACCTCCTTTTGTGAACCCTCCTTCGTTTCCCCATCTCCCAGCCATGGAAACATGGTATTCTCCACTAGTCCTACCTTTTCCCTTAGTTGTTCTACCACAGGACTATCAGTCCAAGATTCCCTTATATGATGCAAGTAGTCCTATAACTGCTCAACTACATGTGGATAGAATGAATGACTATTTTGACAGAAAAGAAATAGATGATGAGACTATTAAACTAAGATTGTTTGCTCAAATTTTAGGGGGAGAAGTAAGAAAATGGTTCAAAGGCTTAACCCCTAACAATATAAATGACCTCCCTGCTTTTCATCAATTATTCTTAAACAAATGGGAAATCAAGAAGAACCCTCTCCAAATCCTATTAGAATATGAAAACATTAAGAGAAATGTAGGAGAAGGTGTCCATGATTACTGCACTAGATTCAATAGTGTATACAACGCCCTACCTCCTCATATAAAACCTCGATAAGGCCTAGCTTTAATGAAATTTAAAGATGGCTTTGATCTAGAGATGGCTTACCAACTAAGAGAAAGAGAAACTCTTACATTGGAAGATATGCAGAGGGGTGCAGTAAGTGTAGAGGAAAATTTGATTTCCAAGAGGGCTAGAATGAAAAATTAGAAAAGAGTCACATATAAAGAAGAGGCTGCAGCCTCTACATCTGATTCTAAAATTGATCACCTTGTTAGAACCATGGAAAGGATGATGGAAAGAGTAAACATTAATGAGAGAGCATACCCCAGAGAAAACCAAACAACTCCTCAAAATAGAAACCAAAACCAAAACCAAAACTTTAGGAGGAATCCCCCTCAAATAAGACAAAGAGATCAAAGGGAACCTAATCAGAAGATCAGATCTCCCTTCCAAGAAAACTATGATGATGAGGATGAGGGGGAAATTGAAGAACCAGAACATAGTCAAATAAATCTAGTGGGAGTAAACCATGAGGATATTTTCTTCCTCACTAAGGAAGAACAATGCATATTTGCACCAAATGACGAAGAAAGCCTAGAATATGAAGACTATAAACAAGGCTTTGAAAATGACATCATGGAAGTACATAGATAGTATGACCTCAAGAGCAAGGAAAACCAATACACTCCCAAGAGAAAGAACCCAAAAATTTCTACTAGGAATATCCCTCAAAACATTCATAAAAAGACAACAGAAAATCTAAACACAATGGCTGAAAGTTCTGATAGAAATAAAAGCAAAAACAACCAACTTGGTGGCAAGTGCAGTAACTACCAAAGCAGCACTAGCAATACAGCTAGTGCTCCTAACAAAACTGTTTTAACTGAGTTTCCTAATAAAAACTAGCAAGCTGAAATTGCTGTGAAAATAGTGTTTGAAAAAACTGATTTAAACATTTCAAAATTCAGACACCTTTTAGTCTTGAGAGTGAAATTGCCAAGATTAAAATCTCTATCCCTCTTACTGAATTATTCCCTCAAGATGTATATAAATCTCAAGTTTTGAAAGCTTTAAAAATAGGAGAAAATGTTGATTCTGTAAATTTAAATGATGACAAACCTGAACTCCTGTTTGGACCAAAAGTAGAAGGAAAATTTCAAGAGGGAGGTATCCCTCCATTTTATGTCAGTTTAAACATCCATGATAAAATCCTCCACAATGCGATGTTAAATTCAGGAGCTTCACGTAACCTTATGCCCAAAATAGTAATGGAAAGACTAGACCTTGAGATAACTAGACCATACAAAGATTTATACTCTTTTGATTCCAGTAGAGTTAAGTGTCTAGGCCTAATCAAAGATTTATGTGCCAATCTAGCAAAAATACCAGCCAAGAGCCTAGTAATGGATATTGTAGTGGCTGATATTCCTCCCAAATATGGCATGCTCCTTTCAAGATCATGGGGAGCCAAACTCCAAGGCACACTCCAAAGGGACATGACCTATGCTACCATACCTGTATTCAGTAAACCAAGAAGACTATATAGGGAAACTCACATGAAATACATGGTTAGCATTCAAGAAAAGCCAGATAACTCCCCTCTTTATTCCATTCACACTGATCTTGATTCATTTATCCTTTACAATGATGAAAACCTTAATGAACAAATGACAGAAAATGAGCAACCAACTGAACAATAAGAGGAAAAAGAGGAGGAACAGTCAAAATAGTTTTCCCAAATAGAATATAACAACAAACACAGTGGAGACCATAAAGAACAAAACAATAACAAACATAGTGGCAGTCCCAAGGACCAACACAATGATAAATCTAAAATTAAACCTCTTTGGAGTATGAGCTTTGATATTTCTTGTGGCAAGACTAGTTCAGGAGCCGATATATGGGTGCATAACATGGAGAAAAATCATGCAGAGGGTCATCCACACAAGCTAAACTTTCAATGTACAAATAACATAGCTTAATATGAGGCACTCCTCCTAAGGCTACAACTAGTAAAGAAATTAGGAGCCAAGAGGATAACTGTCCATGGAGATTCAGAGCTAGTCATTAGGCAGATCAAGGGAGAATGCACAGCTAGGCATCCTAGATTAAAAGCATATAGGGATGATGCCCTTGACCTCTTGAAAACATTCACAGAATATGATATTACTTTTGTCCCTAGAAACCAAAACATCCTTGCCAACGGTCTAGCATTTGCATCCAGTACATGCCAAAAACCTTATCATAGAAAATAATACACTATGCAAGTCAAATATATACTAGCAACCCCTGAAAACATAAAATACTGGCAAGTTTTTGAAGGAAATAAACAAATAGAAGATTTCTTATAGTCCAAAAATGAGTTTGAAATTCCAACTTCAAACTCAGATCATGAAGAGGATTGCTCTACTGAAAAACAAATGTACAAAACAAAGCCTCCTGATAAGGATGATATAAATCTATTAGAAAAAGAACATCCACATGAGACAAAATTGTGTACAGACTTAGAAAAAGAAGATTTTGAAGTATTATAGTTCAAAGAGAATTTCTTGCCAAAAGGACTAGTCCCCTTAGAAAAGCTGTTTGATTTCAATGATGTGGCTAAGAAGCCAAAGATCGAAACCACTGAAGAAAATGTAGAAGAATGCAATATAGGTAGTGATAAAGAACCCAAGATGAAAAAACTGTCAAAAACACTGTCAGCTCTTGAAAAACAGAAATACATTGAGCTATTCAAATAATTTACTGATGTGTTTTCCTGGAGCTATGAATATTTAAAGTCATATGATACTGAGATAATCTAGCATAAGATCCCTCTCAAAGAAAACCAGAAGCCTTTTAAACAGAAACTGCACAGAATAAACCCTGTGCAGCTACCCCTGGTTGAGAAAGAAATTAAGAAGATGTATGATGCTAGAATAATAGTCCCACTTAGATACTCAGAATGGGTTTCAAATCTGGTATCAGTGAGGAAGAAAACAGGAGAAATTAGGCTATGCATAGACTTCAGAAATTTAAATGAAGCCTCCCTAAAGGACAACTACCCTTTACCAAAATGGATCACATTTTACAAAGGGTAGTAGGTTCTAAAAGAATATCTTTGCTAGATAGCTTTTTAGGATACAATCAGGTGCTGGTACATCCAAATGATCGACACAAGACAACTTTCACCACACCCTGGGGCACCTTCATGTATGTCAAAATGCCTTTTGGTTTGATGAATGATGGGGCCACTTTTCAAAGAGCCATGGATACTGCTTTCTCAAAAGAGATAGGTTACTTCATTGTGATATACCTTGATGACATCACTGTCTACTCAAAAAATGATGAAGAACACTTAGCTCACATAAGGAAAGTCTTTGAAAAGTGTAGAAAATATGGTTTGTCTTTGAATTCCAATAAAAAATTGTTTGGTATTCAAGAAGGAAAATTTTTAGGCCACATCATATCTGAAGAATGGATGAAGATTGACCCAAAAAGGATTGAAGGAATATTGCAAATCAACCATCCAAGAAACATCACAGAGTTGTAATCTTTCATTGGAAAGATAAATTTCTTAAGAAGGTTCATACCAAACCTTATAGAACTCCTAAGAAACATCACAAATATGCTGAAAAGAGAAATAGGAGTTAAATAGACCATAGAAGCAAAGCACTCCTTTGAACTGGTAAAACAAGCCCTTACCCAAACACCAGTTCTGATTAACCCTGATTTTACCAAAGATTTCTTCATATTTTATTTTGCATCAGAACATATAGTTGTTGTTGTCCTACTGCATAAAAACATAAAAGGACAAGAGCAACCCATAGCATTTTTTAGCAAGGCATTAAGAGATGCACCTCTGAAATACAACATAATGGAAAAACAAGCTTTTGCCTTAATCAAGGCATTGAAATATTTGAGAATTTACGTCTTGCACTCACACATCATTCCATTTGTGCCTCACACAGTGGTAAAAGACATACTCACACAAGATCCTGATGGAAAAAGAGGTAAGTGGATTGTTGTTATGTTAGAATATGAATTAGAAATCAGGCCCACTAAACTAATCAAAGGGCAAGGACTGGCTAAACTCATGGTTGAAACAAACTTTCAAGCACTGGACATAAACACGGTTAATGCCGAAGAATAATTTTTTGAATTCATCTTGGTACGCTGATATATTACATGTGCTTTTTAATCTAAATGTTCCTCATGGTTTGTCCAAAACAAAGGCTAGATTCTTAAAGTTAAAGGCTATAAATTTCTGCATTTTAAATAAAATTTTATATTGGAAAAATGCTAGTGGTATATTTCTTAAATGTTTGACTGAGGGTGATGTAGATAAGATCAAACATGAGTTTCATGAAGGAGAATGTGGAGGCCACCTCTATTGGAAAACCACTGTTAACAAAATCCTTAGAGCTGGTTACTATTGGCCCACCCTCTTCCAAGACATCCATAAATTGGTAATTGCCTACCATAAATGCAAAATCTTTGAAGGCAAAAGAAAACTTCTACCATTGCCTTTACATCCAATTTCTGTTGAATCTCCTTTACAACAATGGGGCCTTGATTTCATTGGAGAAATCCATCCTGCCTCCTCTGCCCAACACAAGTGGATCCTCATTGCAACTGACTATTTTACAAAGTGTATAGAGGCCATCCCTTCTAGAACTGCTACAGACTCAGTAATCATCAAATTCCTTGAAAGCCACATTTTATCTAGATTTGGCTGTCCTAGAAAGATTATCACTGACAATGATGCCGCCTTTAGATCTAAGAAAATGGTGGACTTTTGCCACAAATATCAGATTACATTAGACCATTCAACAACTTATTACCCTCAAGGTAATGGATTGGCTGAATCCTCAAACAAAATTTTGGTAAATATCATTAAAAAATTGCTAGAAGAGAACAAGAAATCATGGCACCTCAAACTAGTGCATGCACTATGGGCAGACAGATTAACAAATAAAAAATCAATTGAAATGTCTCCCTATCAGCTAGTGTATGGAGTAGATGCAGTTTTCCCTACAATCTTGGGAGTGTCAGTCATGAAACTCGTCCAAGAAGCACCGTCTGAAGAAAATGATATGCAAATAATAATAACCAAGACTATCCAGTTGCAGAAAACCAAAGAAGAAGTACACAACAAAACACAACACATACAAGAAAACATCAAGAAATTGTTTGAAAAAAGGGCCAAGGCAAATGATTTTAACATTGGTGACAAAGTACTGAAGTGGGATTCAAGAAGAGAGGACAAAGGCAAGCATGGAAAATTTGACAATCTATGGAAATGTCCATACATAATCCACTCCGCAAGAGGTAACAATGCATTCTTCCTACAAGAAATGGATGGAACATAATTATATGGAGGTCATGTCAATGGCAGGATGCTCAAGCATTATTTTTGTTGAAGACCTTAGTTTAAATATTTATTCATTATATATAACACTGCTTGAATAAAAGATCATAAAAATAAACACAAAACAAAGAAAAGAAGAAAAGAGGGCAGATAAAAGAAAAAGGTAAAGCCCCATACCAAAAAAGGAATGTGTCTGAAAGTGTGCAAGTCCAAATGCCACTACTTTTGAAAAAATAAGTTTTGTTCAATCATACACCCTAATCATGATTGAACAAGTTTTAAATTTCCGTTGATAAGTTAGAAAAGAAGATTTTCCAAATTGTTTAAACTTGGCTTTTCAGTAGATTATATTAGGAAAAGGTATTGGTTCCAAAGTTCAAATCTGAACCAAAGAGAGAGAGAGAGGGATGAATGACAAATTCCAAAATTATAGCCCTCGGTTTTAGTTTTACTTTTTGCAAGAATAAAATCTGTGTGTAGCTTGTCCAAAATGCCACGACTCATGACAAATCAAACTTCTTAATCTTGATTTGGTCATGCTTTCAATTTTCTGTGAATAGATTAGAGAATGAAAAATCTGTCAAACTGTTTAATCTTGACAAATAGGCAGATTAGGTAGAAAAATAAAAGAGCTCATCAGCCTAATTTGAGCCCTTGGATGATATAAGGGTAAAATTAGATAGTTTTCAAATTTCAAAAGAAAAATAATGTCAAGGGTTTTGCTAATCTAAATTCACCCAAATGAAGAAAAAATGCTAGAAGTACTAAGGGTAGGTAGAGTCGAGTTGAAGCAAGAATGTCTTTCAAAGTTTTAAAGTTTCAATTTATAAAGAACAACAGTAGATCAACAATTGAAGAATGAGGAATCTGCCAAGTATAAACAAGGCACTGGTCTACAATTTCCAGAGATTTGAACTATGAGGTTCTTGACACCTCCTACAGGAGATGCCCTCCCCATCTGGAGCCACTATTATCCTCCTGTATTTTACAGTTTCACTAGGTGACTATGGATTTTCTATAGACTGCTGAAGATATCATTCCTTCACTATTAGCGATCTTCAGAAATCTCACTGCCATCATTATCTTTATCTATCCTAATTCACTATCTCTCAATTTTCCTTCTCAAAATCACCCTCCTGCTCTAAAAACTCATGTATGGGTTCAATTCTCTCATTTTCACCCTTCTTGCCTACCAAAAGTCTCATCTCCTCATTTTCCCCACTAAAAACCCACTTTCATTCCTAAAAACCCCCCTCCCTTCACCATTATTCCTTATATGCACTAAAACAATGTAAAAACTCATTTTTACATTGTTTCAAATAAAAAATGAAACTCTCGGGACCCTTTGATTCATATTAAAACTTTGTTTTAGTGTATTAAAACCCGACCCCTTTATAAATATTAAAACCCCTGCTTTGATATTTTTAACCCCCATACTTAGTTGAAACGCTCCATATGCCCCTCCCCTTTTCTTTAATAAAAGGCGCTCCTACTTGTTTTATTAAACCCTGGGCCCCACTCTTCACCGAACCTCTACCATAGCCCTCAGCCACGTATACTCGGGCTACACCACTCAGACTTACCTGCCACTTTACCAATCCCCGACCACTGTAGATCTATGATACCCCGATCCAATGGCCCACAGCCAATATCGCACATCTATTCACACGGGGGTTATACAATCCCTAACCCTGCGAAATAGGAAATATTCGCCCATGTACCCTCCATCGTGTGTCGATCACTGAATGGTATCACATCCCTTCCCCCAATACCTCTTACCACCCATGCCTCTGTGCGAAAACCACTCTTTTCCTCCCGCCAAAACCCCGATACTGTGGCCCGATTTGAATATTCTAGAGCCTCGTGGCTCTGCGATGAAGCCCAAACCGCCATTACCACCTCTACAATGCTCCGACAGCCCGAAAACCCCAGATAAATGCAGAAAAGCCCCCGAATGTGGGTTTTAAACTAATTTGTTGATTTTATTGTTCAGGTTTCATGACAAGAATGCATAATTGGCATTCCAAGGTTCTAAAATTGTTTGAATGAGTGCTCTGGATGACGATATAGAAACTTGTTTTATTAGAAGGACTGGAGGTGCGAAATTGAGCATAATCACCAATGAATCATGATCATTTGTGATTATTCAAGCCCTCCAGCAGCAGAAGATGCCCCCTTCACAGAAAAATGAAGATAGAGACACAATAAGAAGAAGAAAATAGTTAAAAACCGTGGCAGTGAAGATTAAAAGGATTAAAGGACAAATTAAAAGGTTAATTCATAAATCAGAGATAAAGGCAGAGATAAAAGAAAGAAAGTAAAGCAAACAATAAAGGTAAATCCAGGATCAAAGTCCTAAAAAAAAGTTTAAAGGATAAAACAAGGATGATTAACATAAAGGAAAATCCGAACAGTTCACCGAACAACATTCAAATCCTTCAGGGACACTTTTCGCCACCTACGTCCTTTTTCTACTACATAAAGGAAACCACAGTTATTGAAACATTCAAAGATATTTTCCAGCTACTCAACAGTTATTGAAAATTTATTGAAGAAGCCTCAAAAGTCAAGAATATCCCAAAATTAGCTCAAACTGTTAAGTTAGGAGTTATTATTGCAGTGAGTCAGTGATAGATATTTTGCCTTGGGCCTTGCATGGTCTCAAAGGTCAAAAATACATTGACTAGGTAATAAATACAAATCTGAAACCCTAGCTTAGGTTCACCTCCTCATTTTGCAGATAAATACTGCATGTATTGATCATTATCTTTGTTGGTTGGCTGGTTGATTGATGATTTGCTGAGCTAGTTGATGACTACTAGGCTGGGTTTGAGAAAGCTCTAAGTTGCAAAGATTTATTGTACTAGAGTAATGTAACTATTTTGAACATCAATAATACAAGCACGTTCACATGATTCCTGAGCTATATTAATGGTGAAGTTTTCTTTCTTTGTCAACGTTTTCCTTCTGTTTTCCATTCTTTCCATTACTTCTTTGGTAAAAGAACATAAATTTTAGATTAGGATATGTTGTCTTGGCACCCTAATTATGTTTGCTTTCTTTATCTGAATATTTTCCTCTGCAAGGTTTGATTAGAGAATTTTGATTGCTCTCTGGTTCCACCTAGGTTGTTGTCTTGAAATTGATTTAATAGAGTCAAGCCAAAGAAGTCTATGGTATGCCTGTCCTTTGGTGTAGCTTGAAATATAAGTTTTAAGGCCTTTTCTTTGGAGTTTACTTAGTAGATTCCAGCCAAAGAAGTCTATGGTATGCCCTGTCCTTTGGTTTGTTTCAAACTGTTGCTTTGAAAGTCTTTAGAGTGTTTGATTAAAGAAGACAGGTCTATCTTTCTTTTTAGTTGCACTCATTGTTATGTTAAATGTTTTCTTTGTCTGAAATTAATTCTAGGATTGTTGGATTGTTGTCTTAAAGGTTTGCTTATTAAAGTCTGACCAAAGAAGTCTATGGTACACCTTGTCCTTTGGTTTGCCTCAAACAGTTACCTAAAAGGCTTTTCTTGTTGAAGTAGAGTTAAAGGATTCTTAATTTCCCTTTAGTTCTATTGTTTTCACAACTTATTGTCATTTCATATTGCATCTAATCTAAGAGATCCATTTGATATAGTTAGCTTTCCCTATGAAAACCCTTGTAGAGTTGGTGAAAAATTAAATCTTTTTATGAATCCATATCCCAATGGATTAATGTCTCTCATAGCCTATCTATTTAGTTGAAACACTTCATCAATTAATCACACCATTAATCTACCAATCAATCCATCAAAACAAACAAGTCCTTAGAACTTCATAACTAGCCTAAGATCATAAAACATAAGCACAAAGATAAATCATTTACAAACACAAATATAGAGAGAGCCCTCTCTGAGGCTAGGAAGGCTAGGTCCTTGGACTCCAAAGTGGTTTGATGTGGTTCCCTGCAGAGTTTGTTCTTGCCAATCTTGCAAATCACAGGGAGCCAACAAGCCCTATGTGCATCGGCTTAACTCTTCTGTCTATCTTGTGCTTCCTTTAACCTTTCTCGAATATTTCATACTTGTTCCTCCATTTCTTGTACCAACTCTGGCCCAACTATTACTCGATCCTCTAAAATTTCCCAACTCAATAGCGTCTTGCATGGCCTCCCATATAGAGCTTGATAAGGAGGCATCCCATTGGAACTTTGGTAACTATTATTATAGGCAAACTCTACCAATGGTAAGTAACTTTCCCAATGAGTCTTATTATCCATGAAGTACATTATGAGCATGTCTTCCATAGCCTGATTTACTCTGTCAGTCTGTTTCTGGATGATATGCAGTGCTCAGGTTCAACTGAGTCCCCAATGTTGGCTGCAAACTTGTCCAAAATCTAGATGTAAAATGAGAGTCTCTATCAGAAATGATCTCTGTGGGTAACCCGTGTAGTCACATAACTTCACTTATAAAAACTCGTGCCACATCAGTAACATCATAAGTATCTCTCACTGGGATGAAATGGGCACTTTTGGTTGATTTATCAACTACAACCAATATAGCATTGTGCCTCTATGAAGTGAGTGGAAAACCTACAAAAAAATCCATAGAAATGTGTTGGTAAAAATACTGAGAGGGGGGGGGTGAATCAGTATTTAGTGCAGACAATAAAACTTTTTACTTTTTCATGCTCTAAAACCCATACGCTACTTTGTTGAAGCCAAATCGCGTATACACGTGGATATCCTTCATAAAACTCGCGTATATACAGAGATCTTATTATGCCATTAATCCTTTACTTAGATCTATGCAACATTCATTCTTCTGATGTTTAGTTAACAGTAAACATGTGCAGTAATAACAGAATAAACCATCACACATAAGCATCACACATGAACACCAGGATTTTAGGTGGAAACCCAATTTGGGAGAAAACCACCGCTATCGTTGTCTCAACCTTCAATATTTTATTATAAAGAAAACATCCTACACCTGCGTACCCATACGTACTCGCTACCAAAGACGCAGCACCCACCGCGCCTTTGCTATCACCCTCTCGGGAAGGGAGCCATGTATCCCCCGCCGTTTACCAAACCCTCTCCCCGGGCGGGGAGCTATGACCCCCGTCTCTCGTCCAACCCTCTCGGGAAGGAGCTACAACCCCCCATCAAGGATTCAATCCTCAGCACTACCACGACCATGTTTCATCAATTTTCACATCGGATCCAACCCACACAATTAAGTCGAAGAAATATTCTTCAAACCAACAACCTGCTTCTATAGCAAGAGCAATCGAACATTCTATCAACCCGCATCATCACGATGACAGCGCTTAACAGTTAACCTATCGACATTTCTTTCCACAATACCAACAACTCCCCTAGTTTTTCATACGCACTTTCCTTTCACTGATCCCGCGTATATACGCGCTTCCATTCATATAAACCCACGTATATATCTACACATTACAGAACTAATTTCACAACCCATACACGCTTTCTCTTTATAAAACCCGCGTATATACCCGCTTCCTCTGTTACATACTTGCGTATAGATCTTCAGACATTATAGGGTAGCATACTTCTTCAGATCAGATATTCAGTTCGGATTTAATCCTTCACTTCAGACAGATGTTCGCCTCATCTCAAATCTAAACATTCCATAAACAGATCTAGAAGATACAAATACATTTCAGATCTAGATTCCCTTCTTCATCATTTTCTTCATAGGTGCATCACAGATTCAGATCTATCATCAAACTGTTACCCTTTTCATTCAAACATACTTCAGAGTGAAGTATTCATTCAAACCCAAACACATGCACACACCCTTTGCACAATGATTTTCTTCTCCTTATATAGGTTTACCCTTTTTCAATACCATGAGCCAAAACCACATCACTTCCGATGGTATTCCTGGACGGGATCAAATAAACAATCCAGCGCTCAATACAATGGGTCAATACCATGGTAGTACCCCTGGTTTTACATATTTAGAGCGCAATTGACCATACGCGACTTGGCACGTACTTTTCCGCGTGCATACGCGTTTTCTCCTTAAAAAACCCGCGTATGCCTTGTGACATACACTTTTCATCATTGTTTTGGCCCTTACTGATATTTATTTCTTCTGCACCTTCTGAGCTACTTGTAGAACATCAGATTTACATCATTAATAAACTCATCAAGCATCAAGAACAACTTCATTAAGTAGATTGCCATCATCTTCATCAAGTGGGTTGCCATCAAGGACAACACTCTGCATCATATTGCCAACAAAATGACCTCCCATTTAGACATAAGGATGTCATGCAGTTGTAGGAGTCTGCTGGATGGCGATGATCAACCTTCACTCATTCACATTCAAGACATTTGGCGACAAACTGGACTATGTCTTGCTTCATGCCTACCCAAAAGAAGAGTTTCTTCATGTCAGCATACTTCTTCTTCACTCCAGGATGTGCACAATAGAGTGCTTTATGTGACTCTTCAAGGATGGTTCTTCTTATGCTCCCTTCCTTAGGGATGTACATTCTTCCTTGAAATCTCAATAGTCCATCTGGTTCAAGTAAATACCCCTCAAACTTTGGTTCTATCTGCTTCCCACTCTGGAGTGCTGATATAAACTTTAGATACCAACTATATTCAAAGTGTTTTTCCAACACATGTTCCCTCAAATTAACCCTCAAGGGTACTAAGGAGAAGGTCAATGGCCTCCTTCTTAGTGCATCAACCACGACATTCTCCTTTCCCTTAATGTATGAGATCCCAAAATCATACTCACTCATGAATTCACTCCACCGCCTTTGAATAGCATTCAAATCTCTCTGAGTGAAGAGATACTTCGAGCTCTGATGATTAGTTCTTTACTCAAAGCTTCTCTCGACGAGGTAATGTCTCCAAAGTTTTAAAGCTAGCATCACTACTGCTAATTCTAAATCATGGTTAGCATACAATTCTTCATGTTTCTTCAAATTTCTAGATGTGTAAGCTATTATATCACCTTCTTGCATCAACAATGCTCTCAATCCTTGCTTTGAAGCATCTGTGCAGATAATGAAGTCCTTTTCTATGTCAAGCACTCGAAGGATCGGTGCGCTAGTTAGTAACCTCTTTAGTTTGGTGAATGCAGTGTCACATTCATAGGTCCATTCATATCTAACCCCTTTTCGCTGTAATATGGTGATGGGTTTTTCAATCTTTGAAAACCCTTCCACAAATCTGTGATAATAACCTACTAGCCCCATGAAGTTATGCACCTCATGAGAATTTTTCGGCACTGGCCAATCCATTATGGCCTTTAATTTTTCTGGGTCAGCTGAAATTCCTTCTCCTGAAATGATGTGCCCAAGATAATGAATTTTCTTTTGAAAGAAGGAACATTTTGAAAATTTTCCATACAATTTATTTTCCTTTAAGCAGATTAGAACAACCCTTAGGTGCTCTTCATGCTCCTTTTGATTCTTGGAATACACCAGAATATCATCCAGAAATACTTGCACAAATTGGTCCAAATATTTCCTGAACACACCATTCATGAGACTCATGAATACTGCTAGTGCATTGGTTAAACCAAATGGTACAATTACGAAATCGTAGTGCCCAAACCAAGTCCGAAATGAAATTTTTGGGATGTCACCTTCCTTAATCCTCAATTGGTGGTATCCAGATCGTAGATCAATCTTTAAGAAAACTGTTTCTCCCTTCATTTGGTCAAATGGGTAATCTATTCTAGGCATTGGGTACCTATTATTTATTGTAGCTTGATTCAAGTCCCTATAATCTATGCATAGCCTTAAGGACCCATCCTTCTTCTTGATGAAAATTACTGGTGCACCCCAAGGTGAAATACTAGGTCTAATAAATCCCAAGTCTAAAATATCTTTTAACTGCATCTGCAAATCACAAAATTCTCAAGCTACCATCCTATAGGGTGTCTTGGAGGTTGGTTCTGCACCAAGTTTTAAGTCGATTGTGAAATCGATCTCCCTCACAGGTGGTAATACAGGAAATTCCTTAGGGAAAACATCCTTGAATTCTAACACAACTGGGAATTGATCTAGGGAGGGTCCTTTTTTGTTACTTACAACCTCAACCACATATAGTTTACAGCCTTGTCGGAGACAACATTTTACCTTCATTGTGGATATGAATCGTAGGGACACTCCTCTCTTGATACCACAAGTCTCAATTGACCTACCTTCATCATTTAAACAAATCACCTTCTTTTTGAAACAATCTACCAAAGCTTGATGAGATTCTAGCCAGTCCATTCCGATGATTACATCGTACATCCCTAATGTTGTGACATATGCCTACAACTTAGTTGTAGACACCCCTAGGTTCACTTGACATTGATCAACATTAGGTACTACCGCTTGTTTTACCCCAGAAGCCATTTCAACTTGTTTAAAGTCATCATGCTTAGAGGTTGCCAACCCACATTTTTCTAATGCAAATGGTGAAATGAAACTATCTGTAGCACCAAAATCAAACAAAATTTTAACTTTTACATTGTTTATCATACCCAATGTTTCTACCATGACAGATTGGTGTTCAATTTGTTGGTTATCAGCTGCTGCATAGATTCGATGGTGGTTGCTTGCTTCCCCCATTGGTGCTTTTCCTTCTCTACGGTTTTTTCCAGTTTGTAACTCAAGACAATCATTTTGGTAATGAGTTCCCCCACATCCCCAACAAGTAATGTGAGGTAGAATTTGAACAGAATGTTGTAGATTTTTTTTGGAAAGAGCTCCTTCCCCTGAGACCCCTACTCCTATTCGTGGCTCCTCATGTCTGACTGTGATTTGCATGAGTCCTTGAAGTTTTCGGTGAAGCTATACTGAAAACCATTGAAATCCCCATTGTCAGCGTTCTGGGCATAACCCTATTTCCATATGGTGGTGGCCTCAAAATTCCTCCCCTGGAGAAGGTACGAGGGGCCTTCCCCATAAACCTTGGTTGTTGTGGAAAAATATTTTTGTTTCCACCTTTTAAGTCTAAGTGCTCTTCAACATAACGAGCATGTTCAACAACTTCTGCAACTAAGGAGGGTTTCCACATCCGTGCCAATGCCCTAACCTTAGGGTTCAATCCATAAATGAAACAATCTGCTTGGCGTTGATCAATGTCCATGTAGGAGACATAATTGACCAGTTCCATGAATCTAATCTCATATTCCTCTACTGTGCGATTTCCTTGTACCAAAGCATGGAAGGCTCCTACTTGTTGTTCTTCAGAAAATGCTAGTAGGTACTTTTTCCTGAATCTCTCCTAAAATAATTCCCAGGTAACTGTGTCAGGAGTGAGGTGTAGTTGACACTCTAAGTTACCCCACCAGTTCAAGGCACCATCTCTGAGTTGGAATATCATTATTTTAGCTTCTGAATTGGAAGTATAATCTCTTAGTGTGAAGCACCTTCTCATTCCCTCTAACCATGCTTCTGCTCGTTCACTGGCACGACCTCCAGCAAACTCTGGGAGCTTAATATTTTGGATCTCCCTAGTAATGCCCTCGATTGGAGGTCCTTTATCCAAGTCTCTTGATCCCTCGAGATTTCCTAACCTTGATGGAAGGTGCTCCACTTCCACCTTATTTGTTTGGCGCCCTCTTAAAGTCTCATTAATTGCTTCTAGGGATCGCAATATGAGAGCCAAATCCAGTGATGGAAATGCGTTATTTGTAGGAGGTCCTTGTGATGATCCTCCTCGACCTTGATTTCCTCGTGTCCTCACCATTTTGATTTGTATCAAATATATCACACACAAGAATTATTAGCGTAACTTATGACCTTGTCAATTCTTACTCAGCTCATGCATGTCTTTGCCAAAGGATAGGTGTAAGTTTTGCCTTTGATATGCTTGTAAACGAGCGTTTAATAATATTGAGAATATCCTCATGGATCTACTAAATCTTCTCTCATCATTGGCTAAGAAAGTGTTGTGATTCACTACTATTCATGCTCAAATATCTTTAGATATGCGTAAACAATCATCCTAAATCCATATTATATAATCTGAGCATTCACTTAAACGCTAAATTACCATTTTTAATCACATTATTATAACAAGGCATCCTCTTGAAATCCCATCAACAATGCTAGATATTCCTTTTAAGTATCCTTGTGTTTTCTAAGTAGGTGCCTAATGGTATCAATCAACTCAATATTGTCATTATTGTTAGGTATTTACTATCCAATTGACCTATTTAGAATGACTAGTGCTACATGTTTGAATATAACAATATTGTATATTGTCTTTAGAAATGGTTCTAATATACTAATCAATTGTTGTTCATCTTTGACAACCTTAATGTATTAACATGAGTTTATTAGAAATATGTTTTGTGAAATGCAATGGAGCTTGGATATTTAGAGGTTTAAAAGATAAGTTTTTCATAAATGTATTTTCATATGGAATATATAAATAAATAAATAAAAATAAAAATAAAAATTAAGAATACTTTTCTTTTTAAATGAAAGAAGATCATAATATATATAAGTAGTAGTTATAAATTAATATTCATTTTACTATATAAATTAGAATAATAATCCCTAACTATATTTAAATTTAATTAATAAGCACATAAACATTTAATATGAATATTCACTCCCATTTTACCATGGATATTATTGACTTCTAGATAAGCTTCTTTGCAATACCATGGCTTATCAATACCACGTAACCAAAACCAAAACTCATTATATCCAAAAAAAAAAAAAAAAGAAGGAAGAAGAGCATATTTTCATTTTTTTTTACTTACAATAAATATACAATATACCACGATGGTGAATCATGGATGTTCACCACTATTTTACCATAGATATTATTAACTTGTAAATAGGGTTTGTTACAATACCATGGGCCATCAATACCTTTTACAATAAGATTTTTTTTGGACTAAAATTAATATCTTCAATTAAATTATTTTAAAATTAATTATATATATTTACAATTTTTTTTTTTTTAGAACTACTCAAAATCCCTACTTTCCAATAATACTATAACAATGAACAAAACCGTAAAAATAAAATAATGTCTAACTCTATACCTAATCTACCTAATCTACCAGTTTTTTTTTTTTAACTGAAAATTTTACAAGGGTATTTACAAGCCATATATACCAGTAACTCATAACTTCGCAAAGACCATAATCTACCAGTTTTTAACCATTCCCAAATTTACACAGTTGGAAATATTTTGGTATTGACCAGGATGTTGATGTTTCCATAAATAGTATCCAAGGGTGACTACTTATGGTGACTATCCATAGTTCTCTCTTCCAGAACTGAAAAGTCCTCACAACCTTCAAAAGGCTGTCTGCCTCGCCTTCATAACAAGTTGAAGAAGAATAATTCATCATAAAGAAGAAAGGCCTTTTTGACAACTTAGTATTTGAATTTTGAAATTAAGAAAAGGAATAGCGTGCCTTGGCCTTTGGTTTCAAATTCAAAATAAGTTTAATGGACATTTAAAAATAAATTAAAGTTTATACATTTCACACACTTAAAAATAAACTTAATTAACATTTAAAAACAAAGGTTCTGTATACTTGTCTACAATTTTCCATTCCAACAACAATATGCGAATTAGTAATAAAAACTTCCCATTAAACGATGAAGAAAAGACAATACCCAATGGCCATTCTTTTAACTGTCATTTAAGTTTAACATCGATAGGGGCACAATATAATTTAAGTTTAACTGGCATTCTGGTGTAAGGCATGATGACTATACTATGTAGAAAAAAAATTTAATAACAACGGCCTCACTGAAGATGCATCCTATTCAACTTAATCCTTACCAAAAATTTAATTTCATATCTGCATTACTGGAAGTAATGCCTTAAAATACCTATGCATTTCAAGGGGCAACAGGGTGTGTGTTGATTGCTTTAGGGGTTGTGTTGGCCTAATGTATTATACTGGGATATTTAACTTGATTCTATGCAGGATTTTGTGGTAAGTGATGTTGAAGAAAATATTGCAAACCATTCAACCATAAAGGAAGATAGCATGATTGAGACAATAGAGACGACCTTCATCAAAAGTCCATATATAATACAAATTAATATTTAGGTAATCTCTTATACTCTGTGAATAATTCAGTAAACATAGAAATACACTCCAAGAGTCATTTATGCTCATAAATAAGGAAAATCTAGTGCCCTTCATTTTGTTAATTTCTCTTCATAGGCTAAAGTTGAGGCAGCAATTTTTGCTTTGGATGAGAAGGTAATTTCCACACTAGCATATTCTAATTTTTTTTGGGGTCTCATATTGCCGCTTAATCTAGTGGACAGTTTAATAAAATCTATACATGTATATCTATCAACTCGTGAATAAATGGACAATTTCTTTGCCTTAATCATGATAAGAAAAGAAATGCAAGCCCATTGTTGATAAACATGACAATTTTGCATTTAAGATTGGTCAATGTCCAGAGATCTCATAGGAACACAGAAATAATTGCATGAAGGAGAAGGGAGAATAAAAAATGAAGTTCTCAGTACCCACTCAAAAGCATCTGGGAATTCTATGATAAACATTTTAATTGACATTTTCCCTCACCATTAGTTGGTTGTTGCTTTTCACTACTTCTCGTAGATCATTATATTGTGTCTTGTCATCTATGTAATGTAGCCATGCTTTTCTTTAGGTACTTCCTTGTCTTAAAATTTTATGCAGTGCGGTTTCTAATACTCTAATGTAAGTATATAACTTGTACTTTGAGTTGAGCTCTTTTATTTGGTAGGAATTTTAAGAAAGAATACTAGAAGCGAAAGATGCAAAGGTGAAGACAAAAGGATGATCTTTGTGAAAAGTTGAGGAAACAAGGATGTTTCATCATGGACATGATATTTATAGAGGTTGTAAGCAAGACATGTACGAGATGGCATATTGCTCAGTTATTGTTTGTGACTGCAATCTATTCCTCAGGACTTTATCAAACATGACCAAAAGTATGGTCTGGTGAAAATCTACCTTTGCATTCTCTTTGTCTAAATTTCTTTTTTTCTTTTTTTAAACACAATTTCGCAATGGGTTAGTGGGCTTTAGGCTTTAGGTTTTGAATCTAGCTTTGATACCATATGTGAGGACTTAAATCCAAGATCTTTTAATTGAACCTAGAATTATATTTTAAATTTAACATGATATGAAGGAAAATAGCATATTTATAGATAAACATTTATTTGATGATAACATACAAGTAAAATTCATTTGCAACATATTAAATTAAGAAATTTTATTTTCAACAATTTACGTAAGTAATAAACAATCGAAGAATACTTGTATCAATAGCTTGGTTGAGATGCTCTTGATTTTTGTTTAGATGCTTCTACTGCGTTACTCAACTAGATTTACCTCCCAGCCAATTAGGAATGATTTCCTAGCCCAGGGAACCTCCACAGGCTCCCTAGCCCTCCGAGCCCAAGTCCAACCAGTTGTAATGTGTCCAAGTTAGAATCAACTCCCTCCAATAGATATAAGTTTGATTCCTCTCATTTTCTCTCCATTCTCTTTCTCCACCTTTATCCTCCAAAATAAATTCCTCCAATGTCAAACAAAGACCAAAAATCCTCCACTTCTCCTCTCATCCTCCTTCCCTTTTATGTATCTTCCTTTGATCCACCTCAACTAATTACCATTAATTCCATGACTACCCCCTCATCATTTTAATTTATTAACCTTGACTTTCTTACCATATCTTATCCAAAAGTAGATATGAATATAGATATTTTATTCAAAAATAAATGGGAGAATACCATACCTTATCTAAATGTAGATTTGAGAAGACATATTGGGTATACAAAATCTAGATATTTTATTTATAAATAAATGAGAGAAGAACATACCTTATCTAAAGTTGATTTTGAGAAGACATATTGGGTATACAAAATCTAGATATTTGATTTAGAAATAAATGAGAGAAGACCACATCTTATCTAAAGTTGATTTTGAGAAGACATATTGAGTATACAAAATCTAGATATTTGATTTAGAAATAAATGAGAGAAGACCATACCTATTCTAAAAGTATATTTAAGATGACATATTAGAAATGAAATAACAATTAATAAAATTCATATCAATAAAAATAAAATAGAATTACAAATTCACAAGTGTAGATATTACTCAAAAATTATAAGTCATTATTTACAGATTAATTCAAAACTAATCAAAATTTTCCTTATAGGATCAAGTGGGGCATTACAGTCAAGATATAAAAAGCTTCTTGGGGAGCCTATCATGCTGGGGGTAGAATGATACCTGCTCTTGTACCTTTGTTGGCTTGGACATATGGTGATTTGGCATGTTTGTAATACCTACAACCAATACCCCAAGTAAAAAGCATCTTTTTTCATACAAACATATGTGAAATAGCTTGAACGTAAAGCAATAAGAGAGGGCATACCTGAACTGAAGTATGGTGGACGTTGTGCCTGAAAATGAATTTTTCTAAGGCGTGGATTTATGGGGCCTAGTTTGAACATGATGAAGTGTTGATCACCGTGTTTCTCACGGTTTTGCGACTAGGTGCTCTGAGCTCCAATTATGGTTTGTTGAAAAATGAGAAAAGGTCAATATATGGGAAAATATGGTTCATTTCAAATCATTTGTTTCTTTTGGACCTTAGACCCTCAGACCCTCGCTTGGGGGGCAGGGTAGTGCAGGGGGTCCCTCAAGCGAGGGTAGCAGCGCTGCAGCTGTCGGTGGGGATGTTGCTCTTCTTGTACGTGCTGAGTCAGCTGAGGCACATGTGGCGGCGATCGAGGAGTTGTTGGCTGCTGCCAAAATTAGAGTGTTGGCAACAGAGGCTTGAGATAAGGCTGTTGATTCTCGTGTTGTAGGTCTAGCCGATTTGTGGAGTCGGTTGGAGAGGTTGACCCGAGGCATGTCAACCAGGGGTTTTGATGACCTGGACGACATATGGATGGAGATGGTGATGGTCTGGGAGAGGGCGTCTCACCCGACTTTGCACAGGGCGACACTTGTTTTTGCAGTTGTTGCTCCTATATTGGCACCGAGTACTCCTGTGGGTCCAAAGGACCCACCAGGCGGGGATCGACCTTATATATTTTGTATGGTCAGGGCAAGCACCCATTATGAGGATGCTTCCCTGTATTGATGACGTGTATATTTTTTATTGACATGATGGTCAATGACCTGTTTTGTACACTGGGACACATATATTTTTTTATTTATATATGTGATATGTATATTTTTTGTGGCTCTTATGATGTGTCTATGGTTGCTATTATTTTTTTATGTTTGCATATGTTTATGATGGATGTTATGTACCTATGATGGATGTTTATGCTTTATGACTTTGCTTTTTATGGATGATGGTTTATACGATATGAATTCCAGTCTAGGATATGGTTAGCTATGCGATCGACTGTCTAATTTTGATTTCTTGGTATATGTGTAAATTTAAGGTGATCAAAATGATGACTTAACCATCGTGCATGAAAGTATTTCCTAAATAGGTGTGAATCTCGTACTTGAAAATCTTGGTTTAACTGTGATACCACTAGCTGGGAATCAAGAAAGACATGTAGATGGTGAATGCCCTGGTTGGAGGCATCACTCAATAGCTTGATGATTGCATCATAATCTACTTGATTATTGGTAGCAGATCTGATACATACTTTGTTGGTGAGGAATGGTGATCAGTTAGGAGAGTATATGGCCCAGGCGGATGCTGCTATATTTTGTGACCATCGAGAGGCTCCATCAACGAATCCAAAATAATGGATGGGGGGATGATCCATCTGGGACACAAGAGCATTTTTTAGATATGAAAGATATGAAATATGACATAACTTAATTTTTTTATAAGTAAAAGTATGTAAAGTCCATATAATACTAGTGTATCCCCCTTATTGTTATTGTTAGTGTAGCCCCCTATTATTAATTTTGTTCTCATGTGTCCCCCCATGTTATTATTGTTGTGCCCCATATAAGCCCACTATTGCTATTGTTGTGCCCTTACATTATTATTGTTTTGTAGGCTCTGATTGTATTGTGACCCCTTAGACTCCTATATATACCAAGGAGGTCTTATCATTTGTATCATCGAATAATTGTTCATTTATGTAATTTAAAGGAGGTTTCCCCCTCAAACATGATAATTTTTAATTTGTATATCTATGTTTTGTTTTGTTTTGATTTGTTTTTTTTTGTGAGATGGTTGCATAACATTTAGTATCAGAGCTTCAAATTCTAGGGTTTTTTTGCTTCAAATAGGTCATCTTGGAATTTTCACTATAAATTTTTTGCTATGAGGCTTCAGAAGATGAAATTTTGACCACGTGGAGTAGAAATCTTGGTGAAATTTGTGTAGAAATTTTAGATCTTTTTTCTCTATATTTTTTTAAATATGGTCCGAAGAAGTTATGTTTTTTGCAAGATCCATAATTCAATCTCAAATATGTGACCTAGGGAAAATTGGCATAACTTCCTCTCTGATAAATGGATTTAAATTTCATAAAAAGTTACTGAAATTGTACAGACTTTAGTTTTTCTTATATCATTTTCAGAGTTGAAGGTTGAAACAATAACACGTGGAATTCCATACAAGTTCGCTCTACTGAACTAGTCTATAATCAGGTCATCGTGAGATATTGGGGATAACTCTTTATTGAAGAATCCAATATCGGTTTGACTTGTGGGATTGGAAAGAAGACTCAAAGAGTTACCATAGGACAAAATTTTAGACCTTGGAGATCCGAAATTATAGAGATACAATAGTTTCAATATCGAGCTCCTAAAAAGAAAGAAAGAGGTGTGTATTTTTTTTTAATTTTTTAAACTTTTCTTTGAAAAATCAGCTTGAAGTGATTCAAAGGGGATAGTGAAGCATATATATAACTGTTTGATTCCAAAATGTATCAAAATAAATTAAAAAAATAGACACCTAGTAATAAACCACAAATCTCTTCTATGACGCATGAATTGGAAGCCATGATGAATGTTAAGAAAGATGGTATAAAAAGGGACATGGGAATTTTGAATGATAGTTTAAAAGAAGACATGGAAGAAATGATGAATGCCAAGATAGAAGGGTTAAAGGAAGGTTTGGAAAAGTTTCTTAGAAGAAAGGCTTCCTAGCAGTGACAAGGTAATCCATGAAAATCATGATAAGGACAAAAGGAATATAAATTATGATTTTAGAGACTACAATGTTGGGTTTAAGAACCACCACATTGATATGAAGAATTTTGATGGCAAGGATCCTGTAACATGGATACTACATATGGAGTAATATTTTGATCTCCATGATGTGCAACACACACAAAAGGTACACATTTCATCTTTATATTTAGAACCCAATCAATTTGTATGGTATTGATGCCTTTGTTCTCATAAACCACTTGTGATCTGGGTGGATATTTGTGGCACCTGCCTATTTCACCTAGTCAGTTTCATCAGTTTTCATATTTACTATTTTTAGCAGCGTTTCAGGTCTTGAAATTTTGGAGCCATTTTGAGCCCCTAAAAGGTGTATTCCTCAAAGAGATATTTCCAACGAGGTGTCAGACGCGCCAAACGAAGATACTATGACCAAATTACGACCCTAGGAATTTGTTTGCCTAAATAACCCCAACAGGGCCCATAAAATATTGGTGTTACATATCCTCGGTTTAGGGTTTTGGTTGTTTATGGTTTTCTCTTATTTTTCAATAATAAAAATTCCCTTGAGCCTCATTGTAACACAGTTTAGAGGCATGTAGCCACCACATATCTTCTCAGAGATAAGCTGCCATCGCCCATGTCCATTCTATCTATAAGCATATTTCAGTCATTTGATATTAATGAAATGAAGTTTTATTTCTACTACATCTTTGTGTTTATGTTTATTTCTTTATTTTATTCCGTTCTTGCATAAATCCAGATTTAGGTTACGGTTCCATGAGGGTTTGAAACATATTTCCGTTTCAATGTTTTGCAATAATATTTAGTAAACTTTGTGCAAGTGCCATGGTCTCCAAATATCATATTAGAGAGTGAAAAATATCTCATTTGAAATTATTTTTTATTATCTCAAATGGGTTTTTTACGGAATTTGATTTCGTTTCCCGGTTTGAGAGATATGAGCAATTGAAGTTACACTTGTCTGGAACACTGCGTCGCCATGTGTTCTATGAGTTTGTGGAATCGTTTTCTCACCCCACATGTCATCAAATTTAAAGTGTCTTATATCATTGGAAATATATATTCAATACCTCAAATGGGTCTTTGACGGACTTTTATTTCATCCCCTATAATAGAAGTTATCAGCAAAGTTACAACAAGAGGTCCATTTCAGCCAAGATCCGGATCAGTGGTATCAGAGCGGTTTGCCCTTTCTCGATCTTTCTTTGCATCTCCCCACCGAGGTTGGGGTATAATGAGTTAGGGCTCGATTTGGTTGAAACTTTTCAAGATCAACCTCGGAAACCTTGATGACCTCCCATGGCAGAAGAAAAGAAAGACGAGAGAGTAGGAGATTCTAGGAAAATATTGCTTGAGGAGGCCCTCAAGAAACAAAGGAACGCAGTGATGGATAACTTTTCCCAGATCCTTTAACGACTTCCCACTGGAAGTGCATCTGCATCTAACAGCCACTCTGGAAGTGCCACTCCTTTCAAGGTACAACTCAACTTCGACATTCATGTATTTGAAGGTCAGATAGATGTAGACGTGGTAGATAGATGGTTGAATTTGCTGGGAGGTTATTTTTCGATCCATGATTTATCTGACAGAGAAAATATTACTTTTTCACTCCTCAAAGCTGCCCCCCATGTTAAAGACTGGTGGGAAACCTATTATGAGAAAAATGACGAGAGGGAACTCTCTCTGTTCTTGACCACACCCACTTGGAATTTGTTCCGAGACGACATTAAGGAACAATATTACCCTGTGGGGAGCTATGAGGACAAGTACATCCAATGGACCATGTTGCGGCAACAAACGGATCAAGATGTGCATGAGCTCACAAATTTGTTCCATACCCTGCACACAAAGTTGGGTATTAAAGATTTAGAGAGACATTTTGTGCTCAAGTACTGCAAATTTTTGCACAGATACATTCAGGAGGAAATGGAGTTCCTCGACATTACCTTGCTTAGCGTGGCATATCGATATTCTGCCAAGATAGATCAGAAAAGTAAGCAGAAGAAGAGAGACTTTGGATCTACGAATCCGAAGCCAGGGAAAGGTGCCCCCGAACCACAGAACAAGGGGAAAAGCCAAAGAGGGGTGACTCAGAACAACATCACAAAGCCAAAGAAGGACACGGGGAAGTGGTGTGAATTTCATAACATCTCCACTCACAACACAAGCGAATGTCGGACCAAATAGTCGTTGGTGGCAGAGCTGAAGGCATCTGAATCAAATGCATGTTTTGATTCTAAGTCAGAACCAGACAAGGGGAATGAAAAAGGTAAGAAGATCATTGATGTGGATCCCAGTGCCACTGTTGCCACCACCAAACTCCAAAGGGAGGATCCTGAGGATCCAGAGGAGGGGGAGCGCGTCTTCCATTCGCAGATGTGGGTGAAGGTTTCTCCACTGCAATTCCTTATCGATATCGGAAGCCAAAAGAACCTCATTTCAACATAGGTCATGAAGTAGCTTGGCCTACCGGCCACAACACACATGCAGTATACCATCGGGTGGCTTCACCAAGGAAGAGATCTTCACGTCAGCCAGTAGTGCGGCCTTCCGTACAACATGAATCCCTTCACATATGAGGTACTATGTGATGTTTCTCCTCTTGATGTGTCTGATGTATTATTGGGCCAACCATACTTGTGGAAGCGACATGTTGTGTATGAGTCTAGACCTCGTTCTATTATTATTACTTTGGGAAATAAGTTGTACAAGATACCAAAGGTAGTACCGCCTCCTGTCATCTCTTTGATTACTGCAAAGAAACAGAGTAAGATTATTTCCCAAACTAGGAAATTTGTTTTCAATAAAATTCACCCATAGGGAAAGAAGAAGATTATGGCCACACACTCCAAACAAGGCTCCCATGCATGGCAACAACAAATGGAAAAATTTGTGGAGGAATAAAAGGACATATTCTCCTCACCCGCAAAGGGCCCTCTACACTGTCAGGTCAAGTACTCCATTGATCTGACCCCGGGCGCACCGCTGCCTGATGTTTCCATACCTCATGTGACCACACAGACAGAATCCACACGTGTATTGTCTAACATCCGCCAACAGTGCCACGACATCTTGGAGAAATCCAATGCCAAGTACAAGTAGTGCCAGGATCAACATCGAGTGCCACACAAGTTCTAAGTGGACGACACATTTTGGTTACATTTGCAGAAGGAGCACCTCTCTGGAATCCACCGCAAGCTACGCCCACTTCAAAGTAGGTCAACTCCTTCACCAGGGAAAGTGGTTCACCAGGGACCAGGTTCAACAAAACAATTTCTACCTCATGGAGGCTCTACATGCAATGGGGACCATTGCTTTCTATTGAATTTTGCAACAAGAAATAGTGAAATTGGCATCCGGAAACAACAAGCAGCACCTACACTAAGTGTGGGACTAGGAGGTCCAAGCAGCACCTACACTAAGTGTGGTACCACAGGTCTTAGCAGCACCTACACTGGTGTGGGATAAATTTGGTGCATGTCTATTTTATTTATCCCTTAATTAAGATGGAAAATAAAATGTAATCTAATATCAAAATAAGTTTTAATAGTTAATTGAGTGTGATAAAATCAGTTAACTCATGAATTTCAAGTTGAGGGTAGTTGGTGAGGCATGCAAAGTAACAAACTTCGAAGTGCAGTGGTGCATTAGTTAATGCAGGTTGTAATCGGTTTAACTCAGTTAAGCGAGTTAAACTCAATTGTGCTAGTTGTAGTTGTTTGATACACTAGTGAGAGATCAAGTGAATTAATATTAATTAATTCACAATTAGTGATCTCACATGCAACTAAGGATTTACTATTATTAGCTACATGCATGTTAGTTCCAGTGGAGACCCAGTTGAGATCTAGGTGAAAGGGAAGTGTGACTATTAGTTGTGATATTAGTTGACTGCCTAGATGCAGTTAAAACACCACAAGATGCCCATGATACTTAGCGCAGTTGAGGAAGGCTGAAATTCCTAAAGAATAGGAATTGCGTGAGCAAGGCAGGCTGAAGACAGGATGAGAATTGGCTGAGTATTGACCTGATTTTGTCTAGATCAGTGTGAGATAATTAGTTGAATACAGGAGGACTCTTTTGAGAAGAGTTATATGTAATTGTTTCATGATTCCTTTTGGAATATTCAATATATGATAGAGGGGTTTTGAGCAGTAAGCGTTCCCCAAGAAATTAACTGTGTTGTGGTTTGTTTGATTCTTCTTTGCTTCATGTGATTGGTGATTGTGTTTTTAATTCCGCAAAAGATTTGTAGAAGTGATTCAGTATTTAACTTGAGTACATTGTTAGATCAGATTGAATCCATGATATACATGCTTGTTGTATAATTTCTGCATGGTATTAGAGCATAGGAAATCACAATAGTGAAGGAGGAGCTAAGTTTGTGATTGGATAGAATTGGAATTTGCAGAAAGAATTTCTTAGTGCTACAACTGTTTGAGGATCAAAATGGCTTTCAATGGCTTGAGGTTGGAGTATGCACTCAAGGGAAGCTCCAACTATATTTCTTGGAAGGATAGGATAGAGGCAGTACTCAAAGACAATGGCTTGAAGGAATTCATTGACAATGATGTTCCTAAACCCGTTGTGATAGATGCTGGAAATATTGATGCATGGAAAAATAAAGTGGCAAAGGCGAGGAGGATCCTACTAGAGGGAGTATGAGACCACATTTTCTCAAGCCTCCATGGGAAATCCACACCATATGCAATGTGGAAGGCTTTGACGGATCTATTTCAGAGCAGTAGTGTCCATAGGAAATTGGCACTCAAAGGTAAACTCAGGAAGATCAAGATGGAGAAAGGTGACTCCATGCCAAAATATTTAACAAAGTTTGTCCAATGTCGGGATGAGCTAGGGATCATTGGCATAACTGTATATTATGATGATTTGGTGAGTTCAGCTCTCCTAGGAATTCCCAAGAGTTGACACAATTATCAAGACTCTGTCAATGGAAAGGAAAAGCTGCCAGATTGGCAACGATTATGGTCGGATTTGGTGCAGGAGGAGTTCAGATAGAACACCAGATATGGATATTCATCTAAGAATGAAGATGAAAAAATTGTGCTTTGGCTGCCAAGGCGAAGAAAGGGAAGGGGCAGAAACTCCGTTCCAAATTCGAGTCCAAAGATGGCAAGAAGCGGGATATGTCTAGGGTGAAGTGTTTTCACTGTCACAAGCATGGGCATTATGATACTAACTGTCCACAAAAGAAGAAGAACAAGAAGGCTGGAGGATCTGTAGCTGGTGAGGCTTTGGCCTCGCAATTTGAACTTGAGTTCTCATTGATCGCATGCATGGTGTCAAGTGCATTGGGATCTATGTGGTATTTAGATAGTGGTTCTTCCTTTCACATGATGGGAGACAAGGAACTTTTCAGTAGTTTGGAGGAGAAGGATCTCCAGATGCATATTGAAATGGGTGATGATGGGCAGTACAGTGCTACGGGGATTGGTACCATTACCTTCCAGAGATATTCAGCTAAACCCTTTCAATTAAAAGATGTAATGCATGTACCGGGTTTGAAGAAAAAATTAGTTTCAGTTGCAACGATGGAGGATAGAGGTTATGATGTTGTTTTTAGTTTAGGAAAAAAAAATTTGCGAAAGAAATCAATAATACAAGCCAAGAAGATTGGGATTCGATTTAAGAATCTCTATAGACTTTATGTAGATGCGATTTCTATAGAGCTTCCAACCAGTGGGAAGTGTGAGAAAGCCATGCAATTGACCCTTGAGAGGGACTTGGATTTGCATGCATGTGAGGAACTCTTGGTTCCAAAGAATGAACCTCAAGATGTGTAGAAGCCACATGCGGAGGATCATGGAGTGGAAGAAACCACTCAAGTAGAGAAATTTCGAGCCAAATGAGCAGAGGGAGTGCATGCAACTATACCTCCAAGTGTGAGGTGGGGCGACATGCAAGATTAATCCCAAGAAGAAATTTGGGTAGGGTCCTAGAGATGGTGCGTCTCATTGATCGAACGTGGCTACGAGGAGCCCACAATAGAGCAGTAGCAAGATCAGTAAGATTGATGCAGTCAGATGTCAGGAGGGCAGAAATCAGAGTGACTAGTGTTGGATACTAGAGTACAGATCAGAGTTGGCAGTAGTGCAGAGTGCATGGATGCAGATGTCAACAGCGCAGAGAATCTAGTACACATGTGCAGTAGATAGCAGTAGTCATAAGACTTTGATGACAAATGCATTATATTTATTCAGTTGGTTGGAGGCTATTTAGTTTCAGAAGTGTTAGATGCAAAAGTTGCATGTGCGAGAAACACCAGAGAAGTGTTGCATGCAAGAGTTTCATGCGAGAACAACACTAGACAAGTGTTGCATACAAGATTTTCATGTGCGATAAACACTAGAGAAGTGTTGCATGCAAGAGTTGCAAGTCACATGCAAAGTTTGCATGTTACATGCAAGAGGTGCATGTCGCATGCAAGGACATTCCTTTGTTGTTGAGAGGGAGTGTTGAATTTTTCAACAAGAAACAGTGAAATTGGCATCCAGAAACAACAAGCAACACCTACACTAAGTGTGGGACTAGGAGGTCCAAGTAGCACCTAAACTAAGTGTGGGACCACAGGTCTTAGCAGCACCCACACTAGTGTGGGCTAAATTTGGTGCATGTCTATTTTAGTTATCCATTAATTAAGATGGACCATAAAATGTAATATAATCTCAAAATAACTTGTAATAGTTAACTGAGTGTGATAAACTCATTTAACTCATGAATTTCGAGTTGAGGGTAGATGGTGAGGCATGTAGAGTAATTCTAGTTGTAACAGAGTTCGAAGTGCAGTGGTGCATTAGTTAATGCAGGTTGTAATCAGTTTAACTCAGTAAAGTGAGTTAAACTTAGTTGTGCTAGTTGTAACTGTTTGATACACTAGTGAGAGATCAAGTGAATTAAATATTAATTAATTCACATTCAGTGATATTACATGCAATTGAGGGTTTACTATTATAAGCTGCATGCATGTCAGTTCCAGTGGAGACCCAGTTGATATCTAGGTGAAAGGGAAGTGTGACTATCAGTTGTGATATTAGCTGACTGCCCGGATGCAGTGAAAAAACCACAGGATGCCCATGATACTCAGTGTAGCTGAGGAAGGCTTAAATTCCTAAAGAATATTAATTTCATTCATCAGGGATTGCATGAGAAAGGCAGGCTTAAGACAGACTAAGAATTGGCTGAGTATTGGCCCGATTTTGTCTGGATCAATGTGAGACAATTAGCTGAATACAGGAGGACTCTTGTGAGAAGAGTTGTATATAATTGTTCATGATTCCTTGTGGAATATACAATATATGATAAAGGGGTTTTGAGCAGCAAGCTTTCCCTGGGAAATTATCTGTGTTGTGGTTTGATTGATTCTTCTTTACTTCATGTGATTGGCGATTGTGTTTTTAATTCTGCAAAAGATTTGTAGAAGCGATTCAGTATTTAACTTTAGTACAGTTTTAGATCAGATTGAATCCATGATATACATGGTTTTTGTATAATTTCTACACTTTCTAAGGGGGGAAGAATGATCCAGGTGGATATTGGTGGCCACCCGCCTATTCCACCTAGTCAGTTTCATCAGTTTTCTTATTTATTATTTTTAGCAGTTTTTTTCAGGTCCTGGACTTATGGAGCTGTTTTTAGGCCCTAATCGGTGTAGTTCGAAGATATATTTCCAATGATGTATCATACGCGCCAAACGGAGATAATATGACCAAGTTACAACCTCGGGAAGTTGGTTGCCAAACTAACCCCAACGAGGCCCATAAACTCTTGGTATTACATCTCCTCAAGTTAGGGTTTTGGTTGTTTAGGGTTTTCTATTATTTTTCAATAATAACAAGGCCCTTGAGCCTCATTGTAACACAATATCAAAGGCATGTAGCCGCCACATCTCTTCTCGAAGATAAGCTGCCATCGCCCTAGTGAGCTTATGTCCATTTTGTCTGTAAGTACATTTCAGTCATTTGATATTAGTGAAATGAAGTTTTATTTCTGCTACATCTCTATGTTTACGTTTATTTCTGTATTTTATTTCATTCCTGCATAAATGCAGATTCAGGTTAGGGCTCCATGAGGGTTTGAAGCATATTTCGGTTTCAATGTTTTGCAATAATCTTCAATGAATTTCATGCAAGTGTCACAGTCTCCATATATCATATTAGAGAGTGCAAAATATCTCATTTGAAATTATTTTTTATTATCTCAAATGGGATTTTTACGGAATTGGATTTCATTTCCCGGTTTGAGAGATGTGAGCAATTAAAGTTACACATGTCTGGAACATTGCGCCGTTGCGCGTTCTATGATTTTGTGGAATCATTTTCTCACCCCACAAGTCATAAAATTTCAAGTGTCTTATATCATTGGAAAGATCTATTCCTTCAAAGATCAAATGGGTCTTTGAAGGAATTTGATTTCATCACCAATAACAGAAGTTATTAGCAAAGTTGCAGCAAGAGGTCCATTTCAACCAAGATCCGGATCAACTTTGTCACTTCATCAATTTTTATGGAGGAAATGGTAGAAAAAATTATGAGGATACAAAGAGAAACACCTTCTTTAGCCAATTGATAAATCTCAAACAGAAGGATTCAATGGCAGAGCACATTGAGGACTTCCAAAAATTGAATATTAGGGTAACTGATATTCCAAATGAGCACAGGCTTTATGTCTTCATAGGGAATTTAAAGGATAACATCCAACATGAGGTTCACCTTTAGGAACTTGATTCATTGGAGAAGGTATTCAGGGTGGCAAGAAAATTTGAAAGAAAAATTATGGAAACAAGGAAGTCTACTACTCACAACTATCAATATGGAAGTGTTGCTACTAATCGCCTTCCACAACCTACAATTTTGATACCACAAAAAATGGAGGAAAAAAGAGCAAAAGGGTTTTTTTACAGTTGTGATAGAAAATACACTAAAGGTCATTAATGTGTTGAGAAAAAATTATTCTACATAGATTGTGAAGAGGAGGAAGAAAGGAACAAGAAACATGAAAAGAGGAGGATATACACCAAGAACCAACCCCATTGAAAGAAGACTCTCAAGATAGAAGGATATATCAAGAAGAAAAGGGTAACAATGTTGATTGATTCAAGTAATAGTACCTATAATTTTATTCATTATAAAATAGTAAAGGAATTGAATTTCTTCCTATATCCAGCACTAAAGTATCAAGTGATGGTTGAAAATGGAGGAACTATAAATTGCTTTGGAAAGTGTCGTAATATCAAACTAACCATGAGGTAATATGTATTTAATATTCCAATGCTTTCCATTCCAATGGGTGGTGCTGATGTTGTAATAGGAGTACAATGGCTACAATCTTTGGGGACGATAGCTTTTAATTTTCAAGAAATTTTCTTGAATTTTTTTTGGGAAGGAAAAGAAGTTGAATTAAGGGGTATCACAGGGAAACTAGGAAAGATAATCAACTCTAATGGCATGAAAAATATTCTGAAGAAAGAAAAATTGGCTGTAATTGCACAATTATGCTCACCATAGGTTCAAACATTGAAATCATCTATTTCTCTGGATCTCCCAAAATTCGTAGATAATCATTCCAAGGCATTTGAGACTCCCAAAGGCCTCCCACCTATTCATGATCATGTGTTCCTCCAAACATCAAACCTTACAGATATCCATATTCCCAAAAGAGTGAAATTGAACGTATGATTGCATAAATGGTATAGGTGAATATAATTCAACCTAGACAAAGTTCTTTCTCCATTCCACTAATATTGGTGCACAATAAGGATGGATCATGGTGTATGTGTCTAGATTATAGGCAGCTCAAAAAGCTCACTATTAAAGATAAATTCCCAATTCTTGTCATTGATGAATTGTTGGATGAATTACATGGAGCAATTTACTTCACCGAGTTGGATCTTCGTTCAGGATATCATCAAATTAGAATGAAGACTAAAGACATTTCAAAAACATCATACAAAACTCATGAGGTCCATTATGAATTTTTTGTCATGCCTTTTGGCCTTACTAATGCACCTTCCACATTTCAAGGTTTGATGAATTCTATTTTGAAACCCCTCCTTAGAAAATTTGTGTTAGTATTTTTTTATGATATACTAATCTACAACAAGTCTTGGAAGGATCATGTTCAACATGTTCACAAGGTGATCAAACTATTAGAAGAGAAACAATTATATGAAAAAACCTCCAAATGTTTCTTTAGTGTACAGGAGGTGGAATATTTGGGTCATATTGTATCTCATGAGGGTGTTAAGGTAGACCCTAACAAAATTAAAGCCATTAAGGAATGGAAAATCCCCACAACCATAAAGCTTCTTTGAGGATTTCTTGGGTTGACAGGGTTTTATCACAAGTTTTGTAGGAATTATGGGAGAATAGCAACACCTCTAACAACATTACTGAATAAATATGCATTTTCTTGGACTCCAGAAGCAACTAACATCTTTGAACATCTTAAAGAGGAAATGTGCCAAGCACCAGTCTTAGTTACGCCAGACTTCACAAAAACTTTATTGTGGAATGTGATGCCTTGGGAAATAGAATTAGTGTTGTCTTAATGCAAGAAGGAATACACGTTACTTTTGAAAGTCGTCCAATCAAAGGAAATTATTTACACAAACCTATTTATGAGAAGAAAATGTTAGCAATACTACATCCACTAAAGAAATGAGGATCTTACCAACGGGAAGACACTTCAAGGTAAAAACAAGTCATGATAGTCTTAAATACTTTTTGGAGCAAAGATTATCTTCAAAAGAGTAGCAAAAATGGGTCACAAAGATGTTGGGTTATGAATTTGAAATCATCTAGAAAAAGGGAACAAAATGTTATTACATGTGCACTCTCAAGAAAGGATGAGGATGTGGAAGCATTTCTTTATTACATCTCTATTATCCAACCTGATTGGATAATCGAAGCAATGGATGAATAGAAAAATGACGAAGATGTGTGGACATTCATTCAAAAGTTGCAGCAAGTTCCCAGTACATCTGATACATTTAGTTGGAAAAATGATTCGTTATGGTACAAAGATCGCTTATATCTTTGTAAGAATTCCAAACTCAAGCAAAATATTCTTTTGGAATTGCGCACCTCCCCCTTATGAGGGCACTAAGGATTTTTTTTAAATTACCACATAGTAAAGATGGATTTTTTTGGGATGGCCTTAAATTCGATATTCAGAGTTTTGTGGCAGAATTTTTTTTTTCCAACAAAATAAAGTTGAGACAATTAAGACCTCGAGTCTATTACAACCTTTAGCCTTCCAAGTCAGCGTTGTGAGGTCTCAATGGATTTTATCACAATTTTACCAAGCCTGAAGGAAAGAGCATCATCATGGTGGTAGTTGATACACTTACCAAGTATGCACACGTTTTTACATTATATCATCCTTTTAAATCGAGTACAGTTTCTACTGCATTTATGGAAACAATTCAAAAGCTACATGGAAAACCAAATATTATTGTAAGTGACAGAGATCCCATTTTCACTAGAAATTTTTTGACAGAATTATTTTATTTCCTTAGTACTCAATTAGCTCATAACTCACCTTATCAACCTCAATCTAATGGGAAAACTGAGATAGTGAACAAATGTTTGGAAGGGTATCTTCGTTACTTTGTATCTGATAAAAAAACACAATGGGTCAAGTGATTACCTTTAACTGAATGGTGGTATAACACTTCCTTCTATAATGTAGCAAAAATGACCCCATTTATGGGACTTTATGGATATCATCCACCATCCATCACATCATCTTTAAGAGAAAATTATAAGGTTCAAGTAGTGGAAGATCACATTGAGCATCAACAAAAATTTCTCCAACTCTTAAAGGATAACCTCAATTTGGCACATAATCGAATGAAACACCAAGCATATCAACATCACAGTGAAAGAAGTTTTGATGTAGGCGACTAGGTATTTTTAATATTTACAACTGCAACCATAAAAATAAATGTCCCTTAAGAAAGCTAAGAAGGATAATAAGTTATCACCCAAGTATTATGGTCCTTACAAGATGTTGCAAAATATTGGTACTATGGCATACAAATTGGAGTTGTATGCATCTTCTCGAGTACACACAGTTGAAACAGTTTTTCCAGAACTTGACGAAGAAGGAAAAGTCATATTTGAGCCTGAAGCAGTCACAGAAACAAGAACCCAACATTTCAAAGTATCTCATTAAGTGGAAGAACTTGCCAATTGAAGATTCCACGTGGGAGGATGAGAATTTTACACAAAAGCATCTGGAACAACTAGAACATTGAGGAAAATTATTTTTTTAATGAAGGAGTGGAGCATGTTATCTCCCTATAATGCTAGTGTATCCCCCTTATTGTTATTTTTAGTGCATCCCCCTATTGTTATTGTTGCGCTCATATATCCCCCATGTTTTTATTGTTATGCCCCATAGAAGCCTACTATTGTTATTGTTGTGCCCTTAGATTATTATTATTATGTAGGCTTTGATTATATTATGACCCCTTCGACTCCTATGTATACCAAGTGGGTCTTATCATCTGTATCATCGAATAATTGTTCATTTATGTAATGTAAAGGAGGTTTCCCTCTCGAAGAGGATAATTTTTAAGTCGTCGATCTATCTTTTCTTTTGTTTTTCGAGTTGGTTGCATAACAAAGCTTGTGAAGGTGGACTTGATAATTATTCAACTTCTATGATAGGTCTTACCATATCAAATAAAACTCTCTCCTTCTTAGGGAGAACCAACAATTTTTAGAGTATGACAACAACTTAATTAAAAGAAAATGAAAAACAAAATATCTAAGTAAATTTTGTCACAATTACTCTAATGGTGTTGGTTTATGAAACCAAATGATAGTGATCAAAATTAGTGTAAATATGGGTATTTTATTTATGAAACTCAAGAAATTGAGAAGGTTGGTAATCCTAATTGTAAAAATATTCTCTTGACAAGAAAATTGTTGTCTTGCTAGTGGATGTTTCCTTGACAAATCATTAGGGTTTAACCACATAAATTATTTGCATATTATTTGTTTCGGTCATTATTTGTCTATCTTAAATGCTTGCACATACTCTGAAGACCAGTACATGGTATCAAACCATGGTTAAGGAAGTAAATCAATTATTTTTGTGAGAGTGGCTATCACGTGGAAGGGGAGGCTCAAATTTGCAAACATGAATTTACATTGAGAAACTATTGGGCATCCCGAGCAAGAGTTGATCATTGCGCATGTCAAGAAGGAGTAGACTATAGAGGAGGTCGAGTGGGTCTGGGTTTAAGATGAACAAAGTATGGCCATTGGGTTCAATCCACAGATGCCATTAAAAGGAAAAAAATGGAGTGTCGTAGATTCGAAGAGGACTCCCTGGAGGACGTAGTGGAGTCCCACACATAGAAAGAATTCAATGCAACAACAAAACAAAATCACAAATCAAAACTCATCCAATTTGGAATATGTGCAATAGAAGTATACCCTAGAAATAAATTGAAACCCATGGATTCAATGAAATTTATGGTTGTAAAGCCAAAGAGAGCTTGAACAAGTTGAAGCCAAGTACAATTTAAAAGCCGCAAATAATAAATTAGATGAACCTATTTTTAAAATTTCATGATGTTTATTTAAATTTTTTGGTGAACTCAATAAACACTAGTGGAGAATTTTTTTTAGGCCACGTATATCAATGAATTTTTCAATAAATTAAGAATTACGTTCCACAATATATATATATATATATATATATATATATATATATATATATATATGAAAATGATTTCTGAGGAAAAATTAGAAGCTTTATCTATCTTGATAGCACATACTCTGAAGACCAGTACATGGTATCAAACCATGGTTAAGGAAGTAAATCAATTATTTTTGTGAGAGTGGCTATCACGTGGAAGGGGAGGCTCAAATTTGCAAACATGAATTTACATTGAGAAACTATTGGGCATCCCGAGCAAGAGTTGATCATTGCGCATGTCAAGAAGGAGTAGACTATAGAGGAGGTCGAGTGGGTCTGGGTTTAAGATGAACAAAGTATGGCCATTGGGTTCAATCCACAGATGCCATTAAAAGGAAAAAAATGGAGTGTCGTAGATTCGAAGAGGACTCCCTGGAGGACGTAGTGGAGTCCCACACATAGAAAGAATTCAATGCAACAACAAAACAAAATCACAAATCAAAACTCATCCAATTTGGAATATGTGCAATAGAAGTATACCCTAGAAATAAATTGAAACCCATGGATTCAATGAAATTTATGGTTGTAAAGCCAAAGAGAGCTTGAACAAGTTGAAGCCAAGTACAATTTAAAAGCCGCAAATAATAAATTAGATGAACCTATTTTTAAAATTTCATGATGTTTATTTAAATTTTTTGGTGAACTCAATAAACACTAGTGGAGAATTTTTTTTAGGCCACGTATATCAATGAATTTTTCAATAAATTAAGGGTGGACACAAATCTATATATATATATATATATATATATATATATATATATGAAAATGATTTTCACAAGGGAAAAATTCGTAACTTTCCATTAATATGATAAGTTACATGTTACATATGCTGGTAGTATAAACTACGTAAAACTGTTATCAAAACTATCAAGTGTCCATAATAGACTGCCATAAGAAAACTAACAATAACATACTGCTAACACAAGTATCAGTCACATATATCATGCCTGTAAGTTCATATGAAAATGATAATGATAAGGATTACACACATTCCTTATGGGGATAAAGAGGAAATAATTCCATGGAGAGTGTTTGGAAATGAAGTTATCCTCAGGAGGATAGATGGGGTGATTCAAGTGAGATCGAATGCAGATCCAAATTTCTATTCATTTTTGGATATTGATTGGAAACCCAATTAGTTCCTCTTATCCCGACTAAAACCAAAAAAATTCTTCGAATATTTTCAACAAAGAATAATGGAATAGGATAAACAATGGGATCAGAGAAAATAGGAATCTTCTCCATGACTTCCGCATGATTCTAATTCATATCCATCTATCTACCTCATATTCCAAATATGGATGAATGTAAAATTTCCAATAAAGTAGGATATTACCAAGGTGGTAACTTCCATTTCTTATTGACTGGTAAAGGAAGCTTCTATGATGATATACCTCTAGGAATCTCTGGTACTTTCAATTTCATGATTTTCAGCAGGAATATTAGGTTTTCTATAGGGTTTCACAACTATTTCTACAACAATGTGAAGTTTTCATTCATATCATATTCCTAAAATGCATTTAATTCTTTTAACAAATTTATATATGTTAAAATCAATGGTGAAGATGAGGCAGTTACATTGTTGTGTTCATTTCCTGAATCGTGGGATCATTTAAATTGAAATTCTTGAATTTGATTCTATTGTTGGAGCTTTTTGGTCTAAGGATATAAGAAGGAAATCAAGTATTGAAACATCCACACCATAAGCAATGGTAGCTAGAGGTTGATCCACTAAAGTGGAGAAAATTTGAGAGGTATATCCAAATCAAAGTCTAAAGGAAAAAAGAGCAAACTCGGATGTTGGTATTGTAACAAGAATGGGCATCTCAAGAAGGATTTTTGGAAGAGACGAATCCAAAGATGACTTCAAAAAGGAGGAAAATTCAGTTGAATCAAACGCATGTGTGATTGATGGTTTTTTATCTATCAGTAATGTTCCTCAATATTATGATGATTGGTTGTTAGATTAAGGCAATTATCATCATATGTGTCCACACACAAATTGGTTTTCTTCATATGAAGTTGATGGTGGAAATGTTCTTACGGGTAATAACATTTCTTATTAAGATTGTGGGTGGAAAGTTTCGAAATTAAAATGTTTGATGGTATTATAAGAACATTAAAATATATTAGATATGTGCCTAAACTAAAGAAGAATATAATTTTTTTGGGAGCTTTTTATTATGGAGGTCATAATTTTACAGTTCAAGTTGAAGCATTGAAAGTGTCCAAGGGCACTTTACTAGTCATGAAGGCTACTAAGACAAGAAACATTTACATGCTGGATGGAAGTACCATTTACATGCCAGATGGAAGTACTTAGATCAACGAAGCAGCTATACCATCTTAGGAGGAAGCTAAATGCACTTGTTTATGGCAACAACGATGGGGTCATATGAGCGAGAAAGGACTATAGATACACATGAACCATAGGCAGTCCATGATTTCAACAATTCAGTTTGTGAATATCCTCTTTTGAAAATCAAGGGATTTCACACCAAATGGCACATGGTTTGGTAAAAAGTTTAAATGAATGGTGAAAATGAGTTTTTCACTATTTTGTAAAATGTTTTATTGACTTCCCTATAATTTTTAACCCTATTTTACATTTTTAACTAATTGACTAACTTATAACAAGTGGCTTCTAATGGATATTTTTGTTAGTTTAGGTGTGACATAAGAATTTGTGGCTTTGCAACGCTTTTTCATTAAAATCGTTCGTGTTAGATCTAATGTGGTAGGTAATGTTTCCTATATTTGGCATACAAGGTAGGCATTTTTCTCCTTGCATTCGACATTAATATGTCATTTTCATCTTTTACATAGGATCAATTCCACTATTTTGTAACATGAACCTTTCTTGCCATTTTATAAGTGTTGTAATTGGGTGGTAGATAATACATTTACATGAGTGCTCTAGTTAGTACCTTGTTAACCATTTGGTGCCCATGTTGTTATTTGTTAGTAGGCTTGGGACCCCTCTTTAGTCAGACCATGAATTTTTAATGAAGCTTCATCACTTCCTTTTAAAGCTTATTATGGCCATTTCCATGGGGCTCCCATTGTTGAGTTGTATTATTGCATTGAATTTAACTACTTGCACTTTTGAGCCTAATGTCTACTTCAACTTGTTCTCTTATACCCTTTTTCTTATGCATTATCTTTAGTTGCTAGCCTTGCATCTTTTATTTTGTAAATAAACACCTTTATTCTTGGAGGAAATATTCCCCGAGTGTCCATATCTTGTACACCTCTCTTGTATTAAGCATAGGTATGTTCCAAGTGCTTAAACTATTTTTATTTCCCACAACACTCATTTTTTCCACCATATATTAAAATTATTTTCATCATTTTCAAGGTTTTATAATATGAAAAATTTGAAAAAAATAAACTATGAAAAAAAATATGGGATCAAAACAAGCGAGTTTTCAGTTTAATGTTGGAAGCAGTCATAAGTCATGTCACCCTTGAACAAAGCACCAATTTATGTGTCTTTCTCTCATTAGATTGAGTTATAGTATGACTTTAAGAGGTTGTACCTTGTTTTTTGAGTTTTTTACTCATTTGATTGGTTAATATTCTAATCATATGGAAAATATATTGATGCCTCCTATGTCGCAAGCCTATATCATTGTCCATTCTTGAGAGTATGCTACTCGTGTCACCAATATGTCATGCTTATGTTCAAGGATAAATAATTCTATGTTCACCATTTTGCAATTGTCTCTTGACTCAGTTTTTCAACGTTATCATTTGTCAAGACACTTTTAGCATTAACAAGTATCTTTCTAATATACTCATGTCAATGTGGAAGGTCTCCATTTACTTCTTAAAATTTTTACTCTCATCGACTACGACACATTGAGAGTCAAACCGAGTAGAAATTTGGCTCTATTTTCATCATTGATAGGTGACCTTGTGCTCAATAATGACATTCATTATTGGTCATTGATTGAATGATCTCCCTTTTGTTCAATGTCAACACATATATTCACACATTGGGACTTTTCTAGCAGGGTAATTTTTCCCACTTGCACAGGGAATTCAACAATGTATTTGATATGTTGTCAAAGGAAGGTCTTTCAATGAATCTAGGTTTCATCAAAATTTCGGTCTACAAGTAGGGGCGCTATATAAATTCTGATTTTTCCCCTTGGAGTTGATGGATCGATCCACTCTTTTAGTTTTTTTGTTTTTTTTTTGTTGCATCACAACAACAAGGTTTTTCGTCCCACTTTTTATAGGGTTTAAAAATATGCCTACTTGATGACAATTATTTTTCAGACAATTAATTTTATTATGCTTTTTTGGTGTGAATTTTTTTGGCATGAAGAAGAATTAGTTTGTGCAATTAATATTTGTAAAGATGGATATAATGTATCAATGTTTAGATACCATGGGGTTAAATTCTAGAATATGCATATATGTTAATCTATATTGATTTGAACGTGGTTTTTTCTTAATGAAAACATGTTCGGTATTATTTCCAGAAAAAATATTCACACAATGGGATTTGTGCAATACCTTGGGTTTCATTTTACCCATTGGTGGGATTCCTCACTTCTATCAATGTCTTTCATTAATTTTTGTTGTTCATAGGGTCTTATCTAAATGTTATTTAATTTGGTACATGTAAGAGACATACTTGGTGGTGGTCTTAACAATTATTCATTTGATTCCCTCCAAATAATTGGCCTTATAGTTTCACTCATGTTAGTTGATGGGGAATGCTTAATACCCTCCTTCCATTACATATTTTTCCATCAACATCAACTCATTTTCTCTAGGAATAAGATCTTAAGTATTATTTATTAACATGAGCTTGGTTTCCATTAGTGGAAGATTCACTCACTATTGACAGTGGGAATACATCATGTCCCCCGATTGAGAAAGTTATAAGTGTTCAACTTCATCCCAGTCATTTGCACTTGTTAGAATTTACTTAGTACCTTGACTCCCATTATCATCAATGGTGGGTTATCTCATGTTAGCGATCAAAGACTAGTAATCAAATGATTACTCTTGTGTTTTAATTCAACTCATTTATTCACGTGGCATATATTTGTATCCAATATAGTTGGTTTGAAGACCTTGGGTCAATCTATGAAAAAATATTTGTTTGAGTGGCAACATCATCAAGTTATGTTGGTAATATCCTCTTTGTTAAGTTTATCTCCATTCTAGTAATATCTTTAATGATGTTGCTCATTTTTTTGGAAACAACCACTCTTACATGATTTTGGTGCTTCATGGAGGATTAGATTGTTCAGTCCATTGTTCCATATACCATCCTAATACTTTACATATATCGAGATGTAGCTCAATTATGTATTGATCATGCCTATGGCCTTTTGACATGGATCCATTGTGTATTTTTTTCATGGCCATGCTTATCACTCTTTATGGGTATTCAATGGATCTACAAAGTACTTGATTTCGTGGCCATGATTTTCTATATCTATGCATTAGTATGTTTTCCTTGGGAAATGAGTTATCTTGACTTGGTTTCTTGTTGGAGGTGGTTTGGTGAACACTGGTCCACTTGACATGTCCTCCTTGATTAACCCCACTTGACAAGATTAATCTTTAAAATTATTCATACTTAAGAATTACCTATTTTGTGCTTGGTGGCATTGTGCTAAATTCTGGTGATGTTTTACCTAATACTATGAATTTCCTTTACTCTAGTATCAAGGAGTTTGACCTTACAATTATGGTAGATGTAGTGAAGCTAGATCAATACATTTGCACTATTGTTGATAATTACTTCAAAGGGGAAAGCCTTGATGTTGTAATATTGTTTTTTACACAATCTCCACCTATGTCACTTTAGATTCTCAATCTAGAAAAAAAATTGGATCATTTTTCTTTACCGAAGGGCCAACCTGTTCATTCCAATCAAAGAAAATGGTTTTTGGGGGAAGTGCACTTTATTTTATCAAAGGGCCAACCTATTCATTCCAATCAAATAAAATGGTTTTTTGGGGAAGTGCACTTTATTTTATCTATAGAGATAGGAAGTTTTGGCAAACTTAAAATTAAGTTCCTAGAGTCAATCCATTACCAATGAAGATCCATAATGCACCCTTGGTTAATTTTTTGGGAAATGGAATTAATGTTAAAGTGACTCAAAATTCTATGTAGGGAAATCACAATATCATCTATATTATGATGGAATATGGTATACTAAAATGTGTGGTTTAGTGCTAAAAGTGGTGAGAAATTTTCTTGTTGAAAACCAGAATTTTCCCTTTTTGACACCTTCTTGCACTCCATTATCCTCATTTTTTCCTTAATAATTATAATTGAGCATCAATTTACAAGGTTATTTGCAACACCAAGTACTTAATCATATTTTACTTCATAGTTTCATTGTTCTTTATTATTTAACTTGATGTTTTCATAAGCTACTAGATTGCAGCAATTCAACAACTAATGACCGATTATGCAGCTTAATCAAAGGTTCTATGGGTTATGAAACTCCATCTGAGGAACGAAATGTATGGACAGGTGGCTAACAACTGCAATAACTATGTTTTCTTATCTTCGTGATCCAGATCGATGATAAGGGTACCATACAAGCCAAGTCAACGCAGAAGTAAACCAGCGAAGGAGGAACCGAAGGCGAACCAAGCGAGCAAGGAAATTAATGGAGCAGATACTTTGCCTCATATTTTTCTTCTTTGATAGAAATCATGAGGAAATCACCATATCATATCATCTTATGTTATTTTTAGTCTCTGTCGAGTAAGATAGGCTTGTAATTCTCTAAACAGTTATTTGAAAGAGGTTATAAATCTACCTCTCGGCATGATGAAGTCAAACTTGATTATTCTTTTAAAGCACTCTTGATCACTATTAATTCAAAAAAATTATTTTGCTTATGCGTTGTGTTCAAATATGTGCGTAGACTCTATGATTTTTTCTTGCTAACTCACAGGAGGGCCCCCTCAAAGATGTAAGATTTTAATTTTGTTTATAACTAATAACTCAATTTTCTCATTTCAGTTCTTTAGCATTAGAAGTTAACCTTTCAGTATATATTTGATTTGCAGTAGATGCTTATGACAGATTTAGAGTTTTTTGTTAAGTTTATTTAAAGTTTCTTTCGTAGAATTGATCAATTTGTTGTGTGAATGAAGAGAAGGGTTCTTGTGCACATGTGGATGTTAGAATAGAATTAATTTGATTTCAAATTTCAATCAGAAATAGAATGTTTTAGAGGCTTTATGGTATGACAGCGTGACAATGTGACATTTGGTTTTATCAAGTGTTACATTTTGAATTAAAATTTAAGGTTTAATTCCATTTCCATTAGTAAGGATTTAATTTTGATTTGTTGGTGTGGAGAAGATTTTCATTTTCATGTTATTAAAATTATTTTCCTTTCATGTCAAAGTGTGAAGTAGGTTTAGATTTAATTTCAGTTGTGTGAAGATTTGATTTATTCAAGTGTGATTTATTTTTGTAGAGTGATAGTATTTTTGCTTTGAATAAGTTTTAGATAAAAACATGTACATGAAACATCCTAATCTAATTTGAAAATTATTCACCTAATAAGAATTCCTAGCACAAACAATGCATTTACACTTAATCAATTTCCAAGTCCTGGTCAATAATTTATGAAGTAATTTAACATCAATGAAATTACCAAACATTTTGGCGTCATTGTCGGGGAACTGTATATAGGATTTATTATTTAAGAGACTTTTTCACTAAAAAAAATGATAAAAGTACATTTATGCATAGGGAAAGAGATTCTAGGGGTAGATTTATAAGTAGAGGTATAAGTTCTATTCCAACATCACTCCTCACCCCACCAAGACCACGTAGTGCCACACCATCCACTGAAAATCGTATTCCATCATTCACAGGTAGATATAGATTTCCTGAGGTACTTAGATCTGACATCCAACCTAGGGATTCACCAACTTCCTCTAATTAAGTTGCAGTAGAGAACCTACATCCCCAACTGAAGGAGTAATCTTTCTATCTTCGACTGGAGAACAACTTCTATTAAAAGAACTAGAAGTCCCTAGTGAAGAAGAAGAATAAACTTATATTAACATTCCATTGATAAAAGATCCTAAGGATGAGATATAAAATCCAATTATAGAAACTTACGTAAGCTCTGAATAATATACAATGGTAGGAGAAGGGGAAGGAGAGGTACACAATGTGAATGGTGAACATAGGATTTAAGGATGGAGAAGTAGAGGAGGAAATAGAGGAGGAGGCATAGGAAGATGTTTAAGAGGTGGAAGAGGAGAACCAGAACCTTTTGGATTTCCCATCTTAGATGAAGATACCACAACCACAATGAAGAATATCTCACCCTCCATCCTCCCTACTTTTCATGGAGTAAGAAATAAGGATCATGAGACATTTCTTTTTGAGTTTGAAGTTTTGTGTAGGTCTTATTACTACTTGTTTGATTCTCAAAAAATGAAAGTGTTTCTAGTTATTCTTAAAGATGAAGCACTTAAATGGTTTATGGGATTAAAAACACATACCATAAGAACATGGGAAGAAATGAAAGATGTGTTCTTAGAACAATACAAAGATTATTGTATGCCTCATAACCTTAAAGTTGAATTCTTTAAAATGATGCAAAAAAAGGATGAAAATATTGAGGATTTGGTTGAAATATTTGCTTACAATATTAAAAGGGTTTAAATGTGTACTTTAGACGATTAACTTTGAAAGCTCTTTTGTTAGAATCCATTAGATATGAGTGGATAGATATTCTCAATTTAATGGGTAACGGATATGTTTCATAGTTATCATTTAGAGACATCTGTGAACGTTGTACACATATTTCAAGAGGTAAGGCTAGAACTGGAAAAAATATGAGAGATCTTGCTATGTCTAGGATTAATAAATATGCAGCTGAAATAGTAAATAGAGTAGAAATAGGCAAATTTCTTAACAATTTTAAAACATATATTTTAGGGAGTCTTAGTGAGCAATTGAATACCGTTAAAAATCAAAACAAGAAAAAATTTGAAAATGTTGCATTATCAATATTTTGTCCTAAATTCAGAAAGAAACATGCTCTAAGAGAATGCCCTCTTGGTAGTGTGGAAATATGTGCTATTTGTGCAGAAAACCATGACACTAAAGTATGCCCTTTAATCCCTAGACTTAAAGAAATATTGCAAAATAGGTAAAATACCATGGCCACCACAATAGCCAAATATAGTGCAAGGTCTTAACCCTCAGTACCAATCATATGCATAACCTCAAAACAATTGGAATACCTCAATGCCTTGGCAAGATTGGCCACTTCAAAATCCATTATGGACACAAGGTTGGAAGTACACTCCTAGGAATCCTCAATTTAATCAGTTTCAACAACTATTTATTCCATATCAACCTCCATATTATACTCCTAAATCAAATTCTTTTCCACAACCTAAAATACAAACTCAATCTTCTAATCAATCACTTCCATTACCACCCACATCATACCCCAAAAAACACAATCAACTACATGCTCAGCCACTTCCCAAACCGAACAATAAAAATTCACAACCTGTCTACAATATAGAAGGTCAAAAATTCCAAGCTTGCATGATAACTCCATTAGATCTAAATAATGCCCAACTTCTATCTAGTAGAGTTTTGGAAAACAAGTTGTCATCTGTTGTTATTCAAGAAGAAGATGGACCTATTGAGAAAGAAACATCTCTTAATCAAGAAGAAATTTCTCAAAAAGAAATTACCCCTTGTACATTCTAATGACACTCTAATAAATTCAAGTCCCATTGTAGAACAACATTTTGTTTCTATTCAAAATCCACCTTTTCCTAAAAGGCTAAAAATTGACAAAGGAATAAAGAAACAAATTGTGTTGCCTGAATATGTCATACTAGATGAATTAAATAATGTTTGCATCAAAATTCCTTTGTTACAAGTTATAAAGGAAATTTCAATTTTTGCAAGAACAATCAGGGAGATAAGCATTAAAAAACCAGGAAGGAAAAAGAAAGAAATTTAAAAAATCCAGTTAGTTGGGAAAACTGCAGATATTATGATCAGAAAACCAACAGTGCAAAATTATCTAGATCTAGGAAGCCCCATCGTAAAAACACAAATTAATGGTATTGAGATTCCAAACTTTCCAATCAACAGTATGCACCACCATTATTACAGTTAGCAGATAGATTTGTTATTAAATCAGATGGTGTGTTAGAAGATGTATATGTCTCCTAAGATTTTTGGGAATATCCTGTTGATTTTATGATTTTAACTACCAAGAATAATTTAGGATTACATCCATTGATTCTAGGAAGACCATGGTTAGCTATAGTTGATGCTTTCATAAGTTGTAGATCTCGTGATATGTTTATCTCTAACGGAAGCTCTACTAAGAAATTCACATTATACCCTAAAAAAAAACAACAATAGAAGTAGAAATTGAAGTTTGGATAGATGATGATAGTGAGGACTTTGATATAAAACCAATATTTTCTACTTCGCAAAAAGATGAGGAAGATCATATTTTATTTTTGATGAATAATAGTGATTCTGCCTCATATTGTGAATGAGATCAAGGTTTTCAAGAACAATGTAATGTTGAATATTTATCATCTCATCAAATGGCTTTGCATTCTATGGAAAATTTCGGCAATTCTTTAATAGAAATATGTCCAGGAAAAACTTTGAAAATAAATAATAATTTAGAAGACTCTCAAAAGAAATAATTGATAAAGATGTTACAAGAACAATCATCTACCTATGCATGGGAATACACTGATATGAAATAAATTGATCTTAACACTTGTATGCATCATATATATATATATATATATATATATATATATATATATATATATATTGAAGAAAATGTCAGACCAATTCGACAACCTCAAAGGAGGATGAATCCAAATATAAGGGAAATTGTTAAGGAGAAGTTGCAAAGTTGAATGTGAATTTCATTTATCCAATATCTGATAGTCAATGGGTCTCACCATTAGTGATTATTCCATATAAAAATGGAAAATGGAGTATGCATCGATTATATGGAATTGAATAAAGCCACCTTGAAAGATCATTTTCCACTTCCCTTTATAGATCTAGCCCTTGATACATTGGCAGGGAAAAAATATTTCTCTTTCTTGGATGGTTTTAGTGGATATTAAAGTGGATGCAGCTAAAGTAGAAGTTATTTCCAAATTATGAATTCCTAGTTGTCAAAAATATTTTAGAAGTTTTCTTGGTTTTACTGGCTATTATAGAAGATTTATAAACAACTTCCCAAGATATTCTCTTTTCTTTTCAAATTACTTACAAAACATTGTGAATTTTTTTGGAATTATGATTTCCAAAAAGCTTTTGAAACATTGAAAGAAGAGATTGTTGAAGCACTTATCTTAAAAGGACCAAATTGGAGCCTCCCTTTTCATATTTCAATTGTTGCTTCAGATACAGCTTTAGGAGTTGTATTGGGACATAAATATTTGACTCCATATATCATTTATTATACAAGTAAAAATTTAACTCTTGTAGAGTTGAATTATACCGTAACAAAAAATGAGTTTTTAGTTGTTGTGCATAAATTTCAACGTTATATCACTTGTTATGAAACTTTTATTCACACATATCACTTTGTAATTAGATATTTAATGAATAAATCTATTACTAATGGCAGAGTTACAATATGGTTATTGTTGTTATAAGAATTCAATATTACTATTTTGGACAAACTTGGAAAAGAGAAAATAATTGTTGATTTTCTATCTGTAATCCAAAATGATAATAAGGATATTATTGTAAAAGATTGTTTTCCTGACGAATATAATTTTGTAGTATCTATTAAATCTCCTTGGTTTGCAAATATTGCTAATTATTTCGCTACAGGGAAGTTACCTTCATATTTTTCTCCTAGAGAAAAAATGAAATCTATTCAAACCAGTGCATCTTATTCATGCATAAATGAAGAATTGTATGTTGTGAAACCAACTCCAAAAATAGAAGAAAAAAGATATCAACACCTTAGAAATAAGCCACTTTGAGGGGGAAACCTCCAATACATTACTTGAATTAACAATTCTTGGATGATACAAATTAAAAAACCTCCTTTCTATATATAGGAGTCCATGGGGCCACAATGTAATCCTATCCGACCTAACAATAATAATTTAAGGGCACAATAATAACAATATGGGGGTTACAGGGGTACAATAATAACAATAAGGGGGTTACACTAATAATAATGAGGGACTATACTAGTAATATAGGGACCTAACATGCCTCTCTCCTTCAAAAGAGTGTTGTCCTCAACACTTGAGTAGCTCTGGGTGCTACTGTATAAACTTCTCATCCTCCCATGTAGAATCTTCAATGGGTAAGTTCTTCCACTTTATGAGATACTCTGAAATTGATCGATTCCGTAGCTGTCGAGTTCTTGTTTCCGTGACCGCTTCAGGTTCCAATATGATTTTTCCTTCCTCATCAAGTTCGGGCAATATTGTTTGAACTTGAATATTTTCACCTATAACCTTCTTTAAGCATGAAACATGGAAAATTGGATGCACTCATGAAGAAGCAGGAAGCTCTAATTTGTATGCCATAGTACCAATCTTTTGCAACACCTTGTAAGGACCATATTACTTTGGAAATAATTTATTATCTTTCTTAGCTTTCTTGAGGGACATTTGTTTGTATGGTTGTAGCCGTAAAAATACCCAGTCTCCTACATCAAAACTTCTCTCGCTGCGATGTTGATCTGCGTGTTGTTTCATTCGATTTTGTGCCAAATTCAGGTTATCCTTTAAGAGTTGGAGAACTTCTTGTTGATGCTCGATGTGATCTTCCACTGCTTGAACCTTCGAATTTTCTCTTAAAGATCATGTGATGGATGGTGGATGATATCCATAAAGTGCCATAAATGGGGTCTTTTTTGCTGCAGTATGGAAGGAAGTGTTATACCACCATTCAGCGAGAGGTAACCACTTGACCCATTGTGTTTGTTTATCATATACAAAACAACTAAGACATCCTTCCAAACATTTATTTACTATCTCAATTTGACCATCGGATTGAGAATGATAAGATGAGCTATGAGCTAATTGAGTACCCAAACAAGAAAATAACTCCGTCCAAAAATTGCCAGTAAAAATGGGATCTCTGTCGCTCACAATAACCTTTGGGTTTCCATGTAGCTTTTGAATTGTTTCCATAAATGTAGTAGCAACTGCATTGGCTTTAAATGGATGAGATAATGCACAAAAGTGTGCATACTTGGTAAGTCTATCAACTACCACCATGATGACACTCTTTCCTTCAGACTTAGGTAAACCTGTGATAAAATCCATTGAAATACCCTCCCAACATTGGCTTGGAATGGATAAAGGTTGTAGAAAACCCGGGGTCTTAATTGTCTCAACTTTATTCTGCTGGCAAACCAAACATTTTGCCACAAAATTTTGAATATCATATTTAAGGCCATCCCAAAAAAAATCTTTCTTCACCCTGTGGTAAGTTTTTAAAAATCCTGAGTGTCCTTCAAAAGGAGAAGTGTGCAATTCCAAAAGAATATTTTGTTTTACTTGGGAATTCTTACAAATATATAAGCGATCTTTGTACCATAAGGAATCATTTTTCCAACTAAATGTATCAGATGTACTAGGATCTTGCTGCAACTTTTGAATGAGTGTCCACACTTCTTCATCCTTCTTCCATTCATCCCTTGCTTCGGTTATCCAATGTGGTTGGATAATAGAAATGGCATAAATCAATGCTTCCACCTCTTCATTCTTTCTTGAGAGTGCATCTGCAACAACATTTAGCTTCCCTTTTTTGTAGATTATTTCAAAATCATAACCCAACATCTTTGTGACCCATTTTTGCTGCTCTTCTGAAGATAGTCTTTGTTCCAAAAAGTGTTAAGACTATCATGATCAGTTTTTACCTTGAAGTGTCTTCCCATTAGGTAAGGTCGCCATTTCTTTAGTGCATGTAGTATTGCTAACATTTCCTTCTTATAAATAGCTTTCTGTAAATACTTTCCTTTGATGGGAAAAATTTCAAAAGCAATGGGTCTTCCTTCTTGCATTAAAACAACATTAATTTCATTTCATGAGGCATCACATTCCACAATAAAGGTTTTTTTGAAGTCTGGCGTAGCTAAGACCAGTGCTAGGCACATTGTCTCTTTAAGATGTTCAAAGGCCTTAGTTGCTTCAGGATTCCATGAAAATGCATCTTTCTTCAATAATGTTGTTAGAGGTGCTGCTATTCTCCCATAATTCTTAACAAACTTGCGATAATACCCTGTTAACCCGAGAAATCCTCGCAACTGCTTTATGGTTGTGGGGACTTTCCATTCCATAATGGCTTTAATTTTGTTAGGGTCTACCTTGACACCCTCGTGAGATACAATATGACCCAGATATTCCACCTCTTTTACTCCGAAGAAACATTTGGATGTTTTTTCATACAATTGTTTCTCCTGCAATAGTTTGAGCACCCTGTCAACATGTTAAACATGATCCTTCCAAGACCTGTTGTAGATTAGTATATCATCAAAAAAATACTAGCAAAAATTTTCTAAGGAAGGGTTTGAAAATGGAATTCATCAACCCTTGAAATGTAGAAGGTGCATTGGTAAGGCCAAAAGGCATGACCAAAAATTCATAATGATCCTCATGAGTTTGAAATGTTGTTTTTGGAATATCTTCAGTCTTCATTCTAATTTGATGATATCCTGAACGAAGATCCAACTTGGTAAAATAAATTGCTCCATGTAATTCATCCACTAATTCATCAATCACAGGAATGGGAAATTTATCTTTAATGGTGAGCTTATTGAGCTCCCTATAATCCGGACACATTCGCCATGATCCATCCTTCTTGTATACCAATACTACAGGAGCAGAGAAAGAACTTTGACTAGGTTGAATTATACCCGCCTCTAACATTTCTGCAATCATACGTTCAATTTCGCTCTTTTGGATATAAGGATATCTATAAGGCCTGATGTTTGGAGGAACACTTCCTGGAATCAAATGAATAGCATGATCATGATCACGAATAGGTGGGAGTCCTTTCGGAGTTTCAAACACCTTGGAATGATTGTCCAAGACTTGTTGGAGATCTGCAGAAATAGATGATTTTGATGTTGGAACTTCTAGTGAGCATAATTGTGCAATTACGCCTCGCTGTTCTTTCTTTAGAAGCTTTGTCATGACATTAGAGCTTATTACCCTTCCTGGCTTCCCCGCAATACCCCGTAATTCGACTTCCTTTCCTTCTGAAAAAAATTTCAAGAAAAGTTCTTGAAAATTAAAAGCTACCGTCCCCAAAGATTGTAACCATTGTACTCCTAGTACAACATCAACACCTCCCATAGGAATGGCAAGCATTGGACTAGTCAATACATATTCCCCCATGGTTAGTTTGATATTATGGCATTTTCTAGAGCAATTTATAGTTCCTCCATTTGCAACCATCACTTGACATTCTGGTGCTGGGTATAGGAAACAATTCAATTCCTTGGCCACCTTACAATGAATAAAATTATGGGTACTACCTGAATCAATCAACACTATTACCTTTTTCTTCTTGATATGTCCTTCTATCTTAAGAGTTTGAGGAGTGGTAATTCCTGCCAATGCATTACATGATATGGTCAGACTCATTTCTTCCTCTTCTAGGGTTGGTTCCCGGTGTATACCCTCTTCTTTTGAAAATTCTTGTTCATTTTCTTCTTCCTTTTCACAATCTATGTAAAATAATTTCTTCTCAGCACACTTATGACCTTTAGTGTATTTGTTATCACAACTGTAGCAAAGCCCTTTTTCTCTTTTTTCTTCCAATCGTTGTGGTGTCAACCTTGTAGGTTGTGGAAATCTCGGAGTAGCAACACTTCCCTCTTTATAGAAGTGAGTGGAAGGCTTCCTTGTCGCCATAATTTTACATTCAATTTTTCTTGCCAACCTGAATGCCTTCTCCAATGAATCAGGTTCCAAAACACGAACTTCATGTTGGATGTTATCCTTTAAAGTACCTATGAAGAGATCAATCCAGTGTTCCTCTGAAATATTAGTTACCCTTATATTCAATTTTTAGAAGTCCTCAATGTGCTCCCCCACTGAACACTTTTGTTTGAGATTTATCAATTGGCTAAAGAAGGTGTTGCTCTTTGTATCCTCATAATGTGCTATCATTTCCTCCGTAAAAATTGACCAAGTGACAATTTTTTTATGGGAGCAAAGCCATCGATACCATACAAATGTATTTTGTTCTAAATGTAAAGTTGCGATGCGTGCCTTTTGTGTGTTTTGCACATTATTGAGATCAAAATATTGCTCCATCTGTAGTATCCATGTTACAAGATCCTTTCCATCAAATTTCCTCATATCCATTTTTGGAATATGGTGATTCTTCCTTCCAACATTAGAGTTTATGAAATCACGATTAACATTTATTTTGTTCTCATCATGATTTTCCTCTACTAACTTTTCACCATTAGGAAACATTTCTTGTATCAACTTTGTCAAACCTTCCATGTTTTCTTTTAGATCATTCTTCATGTTTTCTATTTTTTCATCGATCTTAGCTTCCATGTCATCCATCTTAGATTCCATGCCACTTTCCATGACATCCATGTCATTCTTCAAACCATCCATCTTAGATTCCACGCCTTTCTTCAAACCATCCATCTTAGTTTCCATGCCTTTCTTCAAAACTTCCATGTCATTTTTTGTTGCTCTTTGCGAGAGGGAAATTTGTTGCACTTGCTCTTGTAATTTTGATATGTCATGTTGCCATTCTTCATCTTCATGAGTCATAGTAGAGCCTTCTAAAGGCTTAATTGGTGTTGAATTCTTTTTAGGGGCCATTTTAGAATCCAATACTGATATCTATTCTACAATATGCCCTTGGAATCAATTCAAATTGATTCTTAAAACAAGACTTATGCAATTCGGAAAAAAATAAATAAATAAATAATAAAAAATTTAAAAAAAAAATACACACTTTTTACTTGCTTTGGAGGAGCTCGATATTGAAATTGAATTATCTCTATAATTGTGGATTCTCAATATCTGAAATTTGTCCCTTTAGTAGCCCTCTGAAGCTTCTTTCAAATGTCACAAGTGTGATCTGATTTGGATTCTTCAAGGCAAATTTATGTCCAATCTCCCACAATGACCCAATTATGGACTAGTTCAGTAGAGTGAACTTGTATGACTTGCCACGTGTCACTTTTTCCTCCTTTGGCTTTGAAATTGATACACAGAAAACTATAATCCGTGTACTTGCGGTCACTTTTTACAGCATTCCAATTTGATGCTCAGAGAGAGAGTTATGAAGATTTTCTCATGATCACCTCTTTGAGATGAAATTCAGAAGCCTGAAAAAGCCCTAACTTCCATAGATCATATCTCCGTCAATATTGCGAACCAAGATCTGAAATTTTGTGAAGATGTTCCTCAGGATTTTGGCTTCGCACTCTAAAAATTTCAGGTTCTGAACCTTCGTAGAAAAAATTTATAGTGAAAATTCCACGATGACCTGTTTAGGTTAAATTCAGGAGCCTGCAAAATGACCTACCTTCCATAGATCATATCTCCAAAAATATTGTGAACCAAGCTCTAAAGTTTTGCGACGATGTTCCTCAAGATTTTGGCTTCGTACTCTAAAAATTTCAGCTTCTGAACCTGCGTAGAAAAAAAATTATAGCGAAAATTCCACGATGACCTGTTTGGAGCAGCGAAACCCTAGAATCCCAAAGCTCTGATATTAAATGTTGTGAAACCAGCTCCAAAAAAAGAAGAAAAGAGATATCAATGCCTTAGAAATAAACCACTTCGAGGGGGAAACCTCCAATACATTACATGAATGAACAATTCTTGGATGATACAAATTACAAAACCTCCTTTCTATATATAGGAGTCCATGGGACCACAATGTAATCCTAGTGGGGCCACAATGTAATCCTAGCCGACCTAACAATAATAATTTAAGGGCACAATAATAACAATATGGGGGTTACAGGGGTACAATAATAACAATAAAGGGGTTACACTAACAATAATAGGGGACTATACTAGTAATATAGGGACCTAACATTGTACAAAACAGGACCCGATTTAATCATTCGAAGATGTGTCAGAATGGATGAAATACCAGAAATCTTAAAGGCTTGTCACGATGAATCATGTGGAGGACATTTTGTCGATAAAAGGACTGCCTACAAAATCTTTCTCTTAGGATATTATTGGCCTTCTCTTTTCAAAGATGCCAAAGAATATGTTAAGAGATGTGATAGTTGTCAAGGAATGGGAAAGCATGTTACTGTAGATGAGATGCCTCTACAACCATAGGTATTTATTGAACCTTTTGAAAAGTGGGCTTTGGATTTTGTTGGTCCAATTAATCGTCCATCAAGAAAAAAAAGGCACATTATTGTTTGTACATATTATGTCACTGAATGGGTAGAAGCTAAATCACTTCCTTTTGTTACTGAAAATGTTGTAGTTTCATTTATTTTGAGGATATATTCACTCGTTTTGGTGTCCCAGGGGAAATTATGATAGATCAAAGTACTCAATTTACATCCAAGTTGGTGCAGAAGATAATGGAGGAGTATAAAATCAATCGAAAATCAAATCCATATCATCCCCAAGAAAATGGACAAGTTGAATCAACTAATAAAGTAATTGAAGCAATTCTTACCAAATTTGTGCATCTGCATAGAAAATATTGGGCAAAAAAGCTTCCAGAAGATTTATTGACATATCGTACCACATGGAGAAACACAACAGACATACTCCTTATGAACTTGTTTATGGAAAACAAGACTTGTTCCCTGTTGAGTTCCAAATAAATACCTTCAAAACAACAGTCAAATTGGGGCTTGATCTATTAGAAGCACAAAAACAAAGAATGGAGCAATTAAATGAACTTGATGAGATTCGATAAGATGTTATTCACAGAACCAACATAGTTCAATAACAAAGGTCTAGATGGCATGATAATTTATCAAAGACGGAAAGTTCCAGCGAAGAGATTTGGCATTACTTTTTTATTATAAATGTAAGGATTTTCAAGGAAAATTTCCAACTCCGATTTTCTTGGTTCTTATAAGGTTGAAATTGTCTTTGATAATGGGGCAATCAGAATTAAAACAATTGATGAAGAAAATATGAATTTCCTTGTAAATGGTCATAGATTATGAATATATCATAAACCATTGACAAAGGAAGAATTTATAAGAAATCTGCAAGATAATCTTGATTTGAAGTTGGTCAAGAAATATTCTTCTTCCTTTCAAACTTAAATTGCAAAATTGTTTTCTATTTTCTTAATATATATAACCATGAAAATCGGCATTGTTTGCAAGTTTATACATAAAATTTAAGTCGAAAACCAAGAATTCTTGGCAACTTAGATTTTATTTTAAATTATTTTTTCTTGTCCCTCTTTTTATTACCCTTTTTGAAAAATAAGGCAGCTACAAAATTGTCAATAATTTGCAGTCTGATGAAATTCCGCAACTGACTTGATAGATTGCAACCAAAGCAAATGAAGATCATGGCCAAAGCAACTTGAATGGAAAACAAATCTAAAGCAACCTGAGCAACCTACAAAAGGACAAATCCAAAAATCATTAAGGCGGGATAAAAGGTATGTAAGTATTAGTTAGATAATAAAGGGAAAACATTGAGCTATGAAAATAAATAGATGAATGATCGTTGCTACCGCCATTTTGTATAATCATTACCCTCGTTATGACATGACTTTGGTTTTAACGAAAATATCTATGTCTTATCAAAAGGGTATGAAACTATTATGAAAACCTTGTTATCATTTGAATTCACTCCATTGCTTTTGTATATCATCCCACTTCCTTCGCATACCATCACAATCTATCGCATCATATCCATTATACTCGGCCATGTTTCATTGCCAAGAACACTTCACCAGTTACCCAAATTTGGTCTCCTTGACCTACTCCATAACCAAATTCATTCCAAAATCATGTCAAAAAGGGAAATTAGGGACTAATACTTCTTCAGCATGGGATTCATTATACATTCAGAGCCAAATTGAGCTAAATTTCTTGAAGCATATCCATAAGTGAAACAACAGTTACGACAAGCACAATGGTTGGAGTTCTTTGAAAATTTTGATGGCCACGAGAAATAAGTCACAAAGTCATTTTATCGGGCTTATGATGATATAGAAGTCGATATTGGGGATGTTAAATTAGTTTTGACAGAGTCAATTGTAACAGAAGCTACCAGATTGCCAAGAAACAGAGAGAGTTGGTTTAAGAACCGAAAGATTAAAGAAAAGGAGTGGGAAGTCTTCCTTAAAAACCCAGGTATGGATATCTCTCTCTTCAAGAAAGGAATTACAGTCACAGCGTTATAAATTAAATGGAGAAATATGATATTAATTATTCATAAATTCATAACCTGTGAGGGAAGATTCAGAAAAATGTTCTTTTACCATGCTCACTTAATGATGAATTTTCTTGATGGTAATGAAATCAATTGCCATACTTCCTTCTTTGTAGCTTAAGAAAAATGGCTGCTAACATTCAGAGAAAAATACAGTTCATTGACAATGCTTTATATCATCATGGGTTAATGAAAATTTTAATTGAAGCTCATTTGAAAAGAAAAGGGGAAAAATGGGAAGATTTTATAATAAGAAATCATTTCAAGGAAGCTAAACAAGATGGCCCCAGTGCTAAAAAAAGGAAGAGTAGAATATAGTTTCCTTCAAACCCTAAGAAAAACTCACCTGCACAAGAAACACAACAAAATGAGTATTCAGATGATGAAATCCATTTTTCAAATGTGTTAGAAAATCTTAAGTAGAAAAATGTTAGAAGAAAGAAAGTCAACAGTAAAGATGATGGTACATCAAAGAGAGAAAGAGAGTAATGAAAGGTTAATAAGAAAAAACATCCCCTCACTACTAAAAAGTCACCAATGAAAGTAAGAAGAAGTGCAAGACTTAAAAAGCCAACCTCTGAACAGTCTGAGCAATCTCCAGGATTTATTGATTTATAAGAAGAAGAGGAACCAAGAGTTCCATCACTAGTTGCAAGCCCAGTTAGGAATGTTAAACACACGCATGGTAAACATACAAGAATAGGGAAAATGATAAAGATAAGTGTGAGTTACTTTACTATTAACCATAGATGTGCATTTATATTACATTGATGTGACTCTTGGATTCCACATTCCAAGGTCACTTGGACTCATTTTGTCCATTCGACTTCTACAACTACCCATTAAGGATTAGGTGTCCAACATTCCCCCCTTAATCTGAAGGGGTATGTGTGAGTCCAAGAAGAGAGATATAATACAAAAATGGAAAAGTATGCATGGAAGCACTTAGGCTGAATGAGCTCTTTGAAATGTTGGCAAAATGAGGTGGTTTAAGGGTGACCACCAACACTAGAACGCTTAGTGCAGTTCCCGGAACTCTTCCAAATCTGGCAAGAAACTGAGGTCTTATGCTAGAAGAAGTGCTCCTCATTTTGAATAGAGAGGCCTTAAACCTAGAATAAGGGAAGTCTACAACCTGCGGTGGTTTAAGGATGACCACCAACTGTGGAATGCTTGATGCATTTCCTAGAACTCTACCAAAACTGGCAAGAAGCTGAAGTCTTCTGCTAGAGGAAGTGTCATGAATTCTTTGAAGAGGAATAATATCAACCCCACATAGATGGTTTAAGGCTAGCCACCAACCAAAGGCATGTTCATGGGCATCTATGTCTCTGGCTACAACTCTGAATCTGGAATGACAAGTTGTGGCTTAGGCTCGCTTGAACTGCTGTGTCTCTGGCTACAATTTTGAATCTGGAATAACAGATTGTGGCTCAGGCTCGCTTGATGTGGCTCCAAAGCTTGTATATGACCACCATTTTCCCCCTGTCAGATACAAGGTGAGATGATGGTGAAAACTCAACTACAAGATTGTTCAATATTCTAGAACAAGTTCTGACATATGACTTAAACATCTTCTTGGTTGTTGATGCCCATTGCCAAGAAGCGATCCATCCAAGATGAATATTTGTTCTTGCGGGAGGCTTTTTTCTGAAGCATCTGTGTGAAGAATGGTTATGTCGACCATAGTGCTTGCATGGGTGAAGATCAAAACAATGATCTTTCATATGGCCAACTCGATCACAGTGTTGGCATTTTACAATCTGTTGTTGTTGCGGTGGAAGAGGAGCAGAATCTGGAACCACTGAAGGTGATCTATCATGAAGAAATCTGACACTCTGAAATTTGATGGACTTGGAATAGTCCGGAATATGAAAGGATACATCCTTGTCATATCCAAGACCATTTCTATGCTTGTTATGGAAAAACTCTTCCCAAGGTCTAATGATAGGCTTGGGAAGTGCAGACTAAACTGCTGCATCTGCATGTAAATTTGCTCTTGTACAAGGAACATGATGGGAGTCAACCTTAATATTACTGACTTGACCATTTGCTCGTTGTTGATGGGTGTCATGATGCTTATGCTGTTGTAACTCATCTTGTTGTAGCTATGACTCAAGCTGCAAAAAATCAATCTTTTCTTGTGCATCTTGTAGACAAACCTTAATAGTAGACAAAGTGTCCCTACTGATTTTAATTGTGTCTCCACCAGTAGATAATATTAGAGTGCTTAATAAATCTATTAAATTATCAATTCAAGCCATTTCAAAATAGTTGAATGAGAGGAATAGTGTTGGCTTCGACTACAAATGCACCATATAATTCAAAATTGTATGCACCAGGGAAGGAACTAATGCATAATCACAACTGAGGCATATATTATCTTCTCAATGCATATACACCTCCCAATTAAGGTCAACTATTTTAACCCAAGGCAGAGGATATCTTAAGAGCTAGAGAGAGAGGGTCAAGATATCGAAATCCTATCATGATGACAGAGATATCCGAAATCACTTAAAACAAGTGTAATCTAGTATTCGATTACATTTTAAAACAAGTGGATTACAGATATGTAGTCTCTAAACCATACTATCACGATGACCAATAACTTAGGAAATTGATATAGATGCACGAAAATCCCTATTAGATGCGAGAGAGAGGGCGGCAATGCCACAAGCGATTCACAGAAGGTGTTCCTTTTGTTCCTTTTTCAGCTACAACGAAGACGATTAGACATGCATTTCATAAATTACAAAATTAATGACAACAAACATTTTAAATATTCAATTCGCAGTGCATTATGCACGGTGAGTAGGTGCATTAGCTGTATAAAAGTGGATAAACAACTCAACACTACAGTTTATAAACCTTATCGGTGAATCAAACCCCGTCGGAAGAATTAGTCTTGTCGATCACCTACTAGAATTCAATCGTTCAAGTCGGCATGGCTAGAAGTAGGAATACGTTGATGAGATTCAGGAGTTGGTGTGCAAAATCCATAGAGCGACAATGCTGCTCTAGGAACGATCTAGTGCCAAGCCGTCGAAGAGAAAAATCTGCTATAGGAGGTATGGTGCGGTATGAACAGTTGGAGGAGCGTATGGTGTCGGGTGATCCGAACCAAGTGATGTCGCAAGGGAGGGTGGTGACTACGTGGAGACCAGCGCATTGTAAGGAGTCGGAAAGTGATGCCATGGTGAAGGGAGGCAGAGTGGAAATGTGGGTTGTTCTGCAAAAAACAGTTCAATCTCCGCAATTTAAAATGGTTCTGTTGTAGTTGGGCAGGTCGGACCACTGGAGTTGGACAGGGCACTCTGGAGTGACGACAGGAGTTGCCACAACTCGCTTCTTGGACAAAGCTTTTCCTTGGCTCAAGATCCCCTAAATTCCAGACATGTTTCATCCCTTTGGGCTGCATTTTTGTATGGACTGCATGCAGAGGGACCCAAAGCGCATAAGCTAATGAAGGACCTCTGCCAATTTGCACACAATTTGGCTAGAGAGAAAGGATGCAGATTGGTTGCCACGGAAGTGGGTAGCTGTGAGCGTTGAGGGAGACCGAGGCTGGATTCGAGGAGAATATTAATTAGAGTAGCAACAATGCATGTCATGCATTATGACAGAGATCAATGTTATGACAGAGTGCAGCGTTATGTCAGAGACCAACACTCTATGACAGAGTGCAACGTTATTACAGATCAGAGACCAGTGCGCTATGACAGTGTATTAAATGTGTAAGAGGAGAGCATTATGATTCGAGCTAGGTAACGGGATTCCAGAATTCCTCGAGTAACGCACAATGTGGATTGTGCAATGGGCAGTGTGCAAAGGTCGAATTTTATGCTCAAACACCGGCGCTGTCAATGGAACACATAAACGCACAAAGGAAGGCCACTCGTCATGGCTCTGATACCATGTTAAACACACGCATGGTAAACATACAAGAATAGGGAAAATGATAAAGATAAGCGTGAGTTGCTTTACTATTAACCATAGTTGTGCATTTATATTACATTGATGTGACTCTTGGATTCCACATTCCAAAGTCACTTGGACTCCTTTTGTCCATTCGCCTTCCACACCTACCCATTGAGGATTAGGTGTCCAAGAAGGAAAACCCCAAAAATTGACCCTGTCAAACCGAGAAAAAATCTTAGATGAAGAAATCCATTTCAATCCTCTAGAAGAACCCAGAGTTGAAGACACTCTTAAGAAGGAAATCTATGAGTTGGAAGTATTGAATAAATATTTGAAGCATGAACATGAGGCACTAAAGGTACATAATGAAATCCAGAGAACTCAAAATGACAATATTTTGTTGCATCTTGGTTCATGGCACAAGAAAATTAAGAAATTGAAATCTAAGAATAAATTTCTTGAGAGAAAGGTCATAAGTTTGCAGTGCAATATCCTAATGAAGGAAGAAAGGATGGCATCCAGTACCAGAAAAGTAAAGAGAACTAATTTAGATGTTCTTGTTCAGGCCTCAGAGGTAGCTTAGTGATAGATAAGGGTTACAAATTTTGAAATTTTGAGCATGAGGACATGCAATATCTTTTGTGTGGGAGAATGTTGAAGATTGAAATGATCCCTTTTTGACAACCTTCTTGCACTCCATTATCCTTCTTTTTTACCTTAATAGTTCTAATTGAACATCAGTTTACAAGATTATTGGAAACAATATGTACTTAATCATATTTTATTTTATAGTTCATTGTTCTTTATTATTTAACTTAATATTTGCATAAGCTACTGAATTACAACAATTTTGCAGCTAATGATTGATTCTGCAGTTTAATCGAAGGATTTATGGGTTCTGAAACTCCAGCTGTGGAACGAAATGTATAAACATGTGGCTAACAACTATCATAACAATGTTTTCCTATCTTCATGATCCATATCGATGATAAGGGTGCCATAAAATCCAAGTCAACGCGAAAGTCAACCAGTGAAGGAGAAGCCAAAGGCAAACCAGGCGAGTGAGGAAATTAATGGAGCAAGTACTTTACCTCATAATTTGTTTCTCCGATAGCAAATCATGAGGAAATCACGATATCATATCATCATGTTATTTTTAGTCTTTTTCGAGTAGGATAGGCTCGTAATTCTCTAAACAGTTATTTGAAAGAGGTTATAAATCTACCTCTCAGCACAATGAAGACATACTTGATTATTGTTTTAAAGCACTCTTGATCAATGTTAATTCAAACTTATTATTTTCCCTATGCGTTGTGTTCAAATGTGTGCGTAGAATATGTGATTGTTGCTTGCTTACAACTCACAGGAGGCTCCCCTGAGAGCTGTAAGATTTTAATTTAATTTCTAACTAATAACTCAATTTTCTCGTTTCAGTTTTGAAGCATTAGAAGTCAACCTTCCAATTCAAATTTGATTTGCAATAGATGCTTATGACAGAATTAGAATTTGTTGTTAATTTTATTTAAAGTTTCTTTCATAGGATTGATCAATTTGTTGTGAGAATGAAGAGAAGGATTCTTGTGCACATGCGGATGTTAGAATAGAATTAATTTGATTTCAAATTGCAATAAAAAATAGAATGCCTTCAATACTTTATGGTATGACAGTGTGACAGTGTGAGATTTGGTTTTTTCAAGTGTGACATTTTGAATTCAAATTTAAGATTTAATTCCATTTCCATTAGTAAATATTTAATTTTGATTTGTTGGTGTGGAGAATATTTTCATTTTCATGTTATTAAAATTAGTTTTATTTCCTGTCAAAGTGTGAAGTAGATTTAGATTTAATTTCAATTGTGTGAAGATTTGATTTATGCAAGTGTGATTTATTTTTGTAGAGTGATAGTCTTTTTTCTTTGAATAAGTTTTTGATAAAAACATGTGCATGAAACATCCCAATCTCATTTAAAAATTATTCACCTAATAAGAAGTCCTAGCACAAATAGTGCATTTACACTTCATCAATTTACAAGTCCTGGTCGATAATTTATGAAGTAATTTAACATCAATTAAATTACCAAACAATTCTCATAATCAATTGTTAGATGTAAAATTCAATATCTTTATCTTTCTTAGAAATCTAAGGGTAAATTTAAAGATTCATCCCTTATAACACCATCGACTTCAACAATTTTATTCATGGGAGCCTATATTAAGAGACATTTACAATTGCATTGTGTTTATAGTTACTTAAATTTTAGTGAAGTTGACAATCCTACGACATTTATATTGGGCATGATTATTGGCTCATTGCAAGTTCATGAATTTGTTCTTTTCCCTGGTTTGTTGGAAGAAAGGATAAATCCAATTGAGCTAAAATAAGATCTAGAAGAAAGTAAACACTCTTTTCCAATACATTGAAATACAAGGTAGACATCTAGGTTGTAGGGGATTGTGTGTGGGTAGGTGCAAATATGGAAAATGAGAATCATTAAATGGGTTTAACATGCAGGTTGAAACCTTGCTATAGCATATGATCATTGCCCTCTCTACTCTTTATATTAAACAAATCAACAAGTACACCTAGAAAAATTATCTTCTTACAAGACAGGCCTACTGAGTGAAGGCATTGAACTTGAAGGAATTGTGGAGGAAACTGTAGTAACAGTAACATTATTGTTATCTTCGGCAATATCTCGGTTGCATGGGACTAAAATTTTAATTGTTGTTTCATTGGATGAATAAGTGGGAGGTAATACACCTTTGTCATTATGTTCCTCTCTCAATTCCTTCAACCAGTGTTCTATGCTAATGGAAGGCCTCATTGTTTCACTGGGAGTTTTTATTAAAATGGATTTGGACGCATATATATAACTTCCATTCCAATACAAATTACATAATTTATAATAATTCTTTTGCTAACCCTTGAACCCATAGCACCCCTTTATATCATAATATTTCCTCAAAATAAGCATTAATACTATTGCTTGACATGATTATGCAATGGAAATGTAATAATTAAAAATAAGAGAGGAGACAGTAATGTCTAGAAGAGAAGGATTCTTGTGCACATGCGGATGTTTGAATAAAATTAATTTGATTTCAAATTGCAACCAGAAACAGAATGCTTTCAAAACTTTATGGTATGACAGTGTGACAATGTGAGATTTGGTTTTGTCAAGTGCGACATTTTGAATTCAAATTTAAGGTTTAATTCTATTTCCATTAGTAAGGATTTAATTTTGATTTGTTGGTGTGGAGAATATTTTCATTTTCATGTTATTAAAATTAGTTTCATTTCCTCTCAAAGTGTGAAGTAGATTTAGATTTAATTTTAAATGTGTGAAGATTTGATTTATGCAAGTGCAATTTATTTTTGTAGAGTGATAGTCTTTTTTCTTTGAATAGGTTTTCGATAAAAACATGTGCATGAAACATCCCAATCTCATTTGAAAATTATTCACCTAATAAAAAGTCCTAGCACAAACAATGCATTTACACTTCATCAATTTACAAGTCCTGGTCGATAATTTATGAAGTAGTTTAACATCAATTAAATTACCAAACAATTCTCATAATCAATTGTAAGATGTAAAGTTCAATATCTTTATCTTTCTTTGAAATCTAAGGGTAAATTTAAGGATTCATCCTTTTTAACACCATCGACTTCAACAATTTTATTCATGGGAGCCTATATTAAGAGACATTTACAATTGCATTGTGTTTATAGTTAAATTTTAGTGAAGTTGACAATCCTACAACATTTATATTGGGCATGATTATTGGCTCATTGCAAGTTCGTGAATTTGTTTTTTTTCACTGGTTTGTTGGAAGAAAGGATATAATCCAATTGAGCTAAAATAAGATCTAGAAGAAAGTAAACACTCTTTTCCAATACATTGAAATACAAGGTAGACATCTAGGTTGCAGGGGATTGTGTGTGGGTAGGTGCAAATATGGCAAATGAGAATCATTAAATGGGTTTCACATGCAGGTTGAAACCTTGCTATAGCATGATCACTTCCCACTCTACTCTTTATATTAAACAAATCAACAAATGCACCTAGAAAAATTCTCTTCTTACAAGACAGAGCTACTGAGTGAAGGCATTGAACTCGAAGGAATTGTGGAGCAAACTGTAGTAATAGTAACATTATTGTTATCTTCAGCAAAATCTTGATTGCAATGGGAACTAAATTTTTAATTGTTGTTTCATTGGATGTGTAAGTGGGAGGTAATACACCTTTGTCGTTATGTTCCACTTTCAATTCCTTTAACGATTGTTCTAGACTAACGGAAGGCCCCATTGTTTCACTAGGAGGTTTTATTAAAATGGGGTTGAACCCCTATATAACTTCCATTCCAATACAAATTACATAATTTATAATAATTCTTTTGCTTGCCCTGGAACCCTTAGCACCCCTTTATATCACAATATTTCCTCAAAAGAAGCATTAATACTATTGCTTGACATGATTATGCAATGGAAATGGAATAATGAAAAATGAGAGGAGACAGTTATGTTTACTAAGAACTAAGAAAATGCAATGCTAAGGGAGAAAACTCAATATATATATATATATATATATATATATATATATATGAGAAATCTTTATTGAGAAGAAAAGGACTAAACATGATATAACTAATATTGCAGTTTTGGTTGTCTTATTGGGGGAATCTTATCTATGAAAGTCTCAACCTTTTATAGGTTATCAAATTTCTATCTTCAAAGTTATCTTCAGTCATTTGGGGGTGTGGGGACGTGACATATCCATTTTAGATCACATCTTCGCATCAAGAAGCTTTTTAGTCTTCAAAATCTTACTGAAAACCAATCTAGATCAATGTGCCTTCTTTCTACTTCTCTAGAACACGGCTTTGACTTTGGCTTATAGGTCTAGCTATTGGATCGAGTTCTAACGTTATCTTTGGCTCCGATTTTTGGCTTGCTTGTTCATGCAATGAAAAAATATGCTCATTGATTCTTAGTTTTGAGCAATCTCCAGATTTGAACTCTTCAATCAGTAGGCATTCTCATCTCTTTCAAACTTGGATATGGTGAATCTTAGTAGTCAATGAAACCAAGTCAAATGTTGTTCTTGTTATATAGCATGACCCCAACCAGTTATGCCAGCCATCAAGTATAAATTCCATAAAAGGTCATGTGACTACTTTTTTTGCTACAACCAATTACGTCATAACATGGAAAAAAATCTCTAGGAGTCAATTGAATGACAGTATTGCATACCCCTACATGGTGGTTGTAGAAGACTTTATAACTAATAATCTAGTTTATATATTGGTGAGTCATTCTTCAACTAGCTCGCAATAAAAGAAATGTCAACCCATGTTTGAAATCCTTCTCTGCTCTCTCATACTTCCATTGAACTACTACTTGCTTCATTGGTGAGGCTGACCTCCTCTGCTACTACAACTTCTTGGATACCTTCTACTCCTTGGGATGGAGATGCAAGGAACTCTTGATCATCTTTACTCCACTCTTCACCTTTACTCCACTCTTCACACTCTCCTCTTGGTTGTATGGTTTCTAGGGTGAAGTTATAGATGAAGTCATCAACACTTTGTTTCTCAATGACCACTCAACTTGTAATGGTGGAAAAAAATTCTCAATGACCACTCAACTTGTAATGGTGGAAAAAAATATTGCTTACTCCAGCATAATCTTATTCATCCTTTTTGTAACTCTATTCTGATGAAATATAAAAGTTATTTGCATTAGTGTATTAGGTTAATCCTGATTATTGATTTTAAGTGAAGTGATATCTAATCTTAATCGATTATCACTTTGGAGATTAAGATTATGGATTCAGTCAAGTACTCAAGCTTATAAAAACAAAGAGGAAAACACACAAGATACATTGATAACTTGAGACACAAAGGACTATGACTTAAGGAGATCTTAGCAAGGGTGAAGGACGACTTTCATCAAGAGAACCGCTCAAGGGAGGAGAGTGCAAGCATATTGCAACAAGAGGAGGATAACCCAACAGCTAGAGACGACCATACAACAAATGAGAAAAGTGTAACGACTGTGGGCAGGGTTGCAGAAGCCTTCGGTAGACTATCCAGCAATCTAGCAAGGCTGTAGAAGCCTCGGACAGCTAGATCTGGGGTGCAACAGTAACAGCAAGGTGCAGGCAAAATACAGACTATGCAGATAGCCTTGTACAAGCATGAGCAGCCAAACACAAGCTGCCGGCCAGCCATACAGGGCAGTAGGCAGACTCTACAGCTGTGCGGGCTGCAGGCCAGGCAGACAGAAAACAGGTTTTTTTTCTGGTACAGTTTGCCCAGTTTCGCTATAGCTTGTAATTTTCTCAGCAGGCACATTATTTTTCAGGTTAGGAAAGCCCTTCTAAGCTTTGATCTTATTTAATGAGAAGCACATCCGAAGGGCAGAAATTTGTGTGCATGTGTAAAATTGATGTCTACTTGCTTCTGCTGATTTGTATTTTATTAACTGTTAAAATCCCAAATCTGCAATTTATTTAATAATCTACAGTTTTAATTTAGTTTACCAAAAGAAATTTACTAGGAAATATTTTGTCTGCTCGTTGGGCTTAAGAAAATTCAACGGATGTTATCTTCATATGGTAGAGTGGAGTCGTCAAATGGCAAGTGAAAATAATTATCATCCCAAAAACGACAAATGTCTATAGACCAGTCATTACAACCATCATCTAAATCATATTAGGCACATCTTTCTTGGTTAGACTCTTCATTAATCCAATAAGATATGGTCATGGAGTAAACCTGGCAGGTTTCTTTCATCAACATTAGCATTGTCTTTTTTAAGATCCATTAGGTTTTGAGAATAAAAAATTTCATGGCTATAGCATAAGAGGATATTAATCAAAAGCACAAATATAATATACCAAATCAAACCTATGAAAATCCTCTATCCAACGGTGTTGACCCGATGGCAATCTGAGAAACCTGTCACAAGATAGCAGCTCCACAGTCTATATGGTTGTCATGAAAAAACCCTGAAATATCTGATTTCATATCAGTGATATCTTGACCTCCCGATCTCCAATTGAGATGATTCTTTTGTTTTGAAATCAGAAGTTTTCTGAGGAACTCAGATGTCAATTGTTTTTACCACTTTTTACACAAAGCTACATAAACTGATCAAAGTGTCACAGCCCTCAGATATTTTTTACCAATTTTTACACAAAGCTACATAAATTAATCAAAGTGTCACAGCCCCTTTTTTTTCCTCTGAAAACCTACAAAATAGAAAAAAATTAACTCTCATTTGTAGCCCAAAAAATGCTCTGATACAAACATAGTTTTAAAACCCAGAATCGGTGACAGGACCGGTGGACCTAATGAACCGGGTTTCTAACCGGGAGCAGTCAGATCTCAATGAACCGGTTTTAAAAAAATACATTAAATAATTATTTTTTTAATAAAAAAAACTATTTTTAAGATTTGCAACCATGATTCCAAGCCAATAGAGACAAAATATGGAAAGTTTGCTCATTTATATACCATGCAAAGATGAATATATCAAAATGGCACCGAGTGCAATACATATCATCGAAAAATACATAGGAAATGAGGCTCCAAATGGCCCATAAAGTCCAAAAACAATGCTACAAGCTATGAGGCCATTGGCCTAATACATGACTACATATTAGTGATCAACAACATAATCACTCCTCATCATGATCAAAATTATCACCACTACTAGACAAGGGATCATCAACATGAGCTACATAAATAATATGGCTCAAAGTTTGAGGACTCCTAAAACTCCTCTACAACTTTAGTAGTAGTAGTAGTAGCAAAAATAGACATCAAAACTACAAATCACCGAGCAACATGGTCTCTCATGAAACTCATCATTGATTCATCGCTACTAGAAATGGGATCATCAACAAGAGATACATAAACATCATCTAGCTCAAAGTCTTCAGACTTGATTGCTCAACCTTATAACATGATAGAAATTGAAAAAGTTTAACATGCCTAACCAATGATTTTGGTTTGAGTGAAGAGTTCATCTCCTCAACCTTAAAATGCGGTAGAAAAAGATTAGCATGCCTAACCAGTTGTTTCCTTTGATTGAAGGGTACATCAAGGTTCTTAAAGGACTTCATGCTCTTGATCAAATGCCAATATCATTCCCTTACACATGATAGAATCAAATGGAAACATTGCAAATTCCCAAACCATGAAACCCTGAAAACCATTAACTCTGCTGAATTTTTAGTGAAACCTAAAATTCTAGTTTCTCCATATGAAATCTAATGAGGTCGAAACCACTCTTAAACATCCTGAGTCATTTCATGGTAATGTTAAAAATTTAAGTCAAAGGAAATGTCACTTTTACTTTAAGAATTTAACATTACCAGGAAATGTCAATGCTTCCCTTACCTCCACATCAGCCCTAAAACCCATTTCTGGTCGTGCGTGGGTCCGCATAGGGAAAGAGTAGCTAAATGAACCCCCCCTTATAAACAAATCAGCCCTAAAACTCAACTGCCGCCGAAAATGTGGGTCCGCGGAGGAGGTAGCACCTAACCGGCCAGTTAGGAACGGAACTGGCCAGTTTATGCATAAACCGGCCGGTTCCGTTACTAACCGGCCGGTTAGGTCCGGTTTTTCTGAAAAATGGGCGAAATGCCCTAGGTAGCCGGGTTGCCTGGCCGGTTTCAACCGGTGGGCTATCTAACCGGCCGGTTTGGCCGGTTACCGGTTCAAACCGGCCGGTTTTTAAAACTATGGATACAAACTGAGCATTTAGACATTACTATTATTCCCCTTGGTTGCCTCCACTAGGTACCACATATTATCCTCCTACTTACATTATAAATCAAAAAGAAAAGAGCACAGTTTGAATTTATCTCATTCAACAGATATACAGGTAACTCAGCATAATGCATAATAGCAGACATGTTATCAATGAAAGCATTAAAGATGCCGGAAGGCAAGACGAAAATCAAAGTGGAGGGGCATGCATATCTCTATATATATTCCTAAAAAAACAGATATTCGAATGGAGAGCTGTGGTGGACGTTGTTGGATTATTTTCAGTTTCTTCAAATTCTATTATATGTTTTTACAGTGACAATTTTTAGACCTGGCTGGAAGATGCTGTTAATGATGGATAATATATAGGATAAAGGAGATATGTAAGTTATAGAACTAGTTTTTGTCGTTTGAGAGTGTTGAACAAACACAAACTATGTATATTTGATTTATACATTAAATATCAACATATGTATATTTGGTTTCTACATTAAATAACAACATTTTTTTTTCCGCCTTAATAGGGAAAAAATAATTTACCAATGACACAGAAAAAAGTAAAATCAGACACATTAGAAATATATAAAAAAGCAACACTCTTTAACTGAAAGAAGCTATAACTAGCTGTAGGTTGTTAAAGGACTCAGTACTTACCAATGATAGAAAAAGTAAAAGCAGAACCTTACGAACTATATAAAAGAAGCAACACTCTTTAACTATATAAAAGAAGCAACACTCTTTAACTGAAAGAAGCTATAGCTAAAGAAGCAACACTCTTTAACTGAAAGAAGCTATAGCTAGCTGCAGGTTGTTAAAGGACTCAATACTTGTCACCAGAAATTAGTTTACGGATCTATTTCCACATCTATTTTTCCATACTGGTCGTCGCTAGATACTAACGTTGCAGGTGTACTCTTAACCGTAAATACCATAGTTACACGCTCCCAGGCATTGGAGAGCACGTATTTCAAGCTCCTCCGCTCCTGGGAGCTTGGGAGCTTTTAGGAAACGTTCCAAAACAGCAGGGAGCTTCAATGGGTACTTCGAAGCTTTTCGGGAGCTTCACTGCAACAATTTTTTGACGTTTTGGGAGCTTCACTGCAATGAATAAGTGAAAAATTAGGTTTATTTAATGCTGCCATCTTGGGTGCTACTTAAATTGATGGAATTGTATTGGGTTTGGATATGGATATGAGTATGGAACTAAGCGAAACAAACTGTTTATGGACAACCCTTCTATCTAAATGAAGACGAGGTGCCTGCCAATTCTGATTGGCAAGAATTGGATGGAAATAAATAAATTATTTTATTTTTATTTTTAATAAATATTAAATTTTAGTATATTATATTATTGCCGCTCCCAACTTGACGTTTCCTGTAAATTTGGGCAAAACTTCTAGCTGTACCGAATACTCGTTTCCCCGTACCAGAAGTACCCGCGTACCAGAAACTCATGCAACATAGGTAAATACTAAATAGCATTAGTAGAAAAGTTATCTAAATGCTTAGTGGGATGTTACCACCTAATGCATGGTTGTATTTAATAGTGTGGCAATGCTAGAATAAATCCCATGAAAACACTTACTTTGGTTAACACACGTCTCAGTTTAGAGTTAAGCCATTTGTCAAGATTAACGCTGATGCAATGCAAATATTTACAATCCCATACTGTGGTCCATGCCTACTTGTATTGGGCAGTTGAGATGGGACAACACATGAAATCTCTCTGGGTTTAGTGATCTGAGTTGTTGCAAGTCAGCATCACGTCTCGCATGCCTATAATCAAAGGAGATAATTTGTGCTTGACCTGCCTATGAAGTCCACTTCATACATATGGTATGGATGAGTTATTGTGCGTTATGAGTCCAACTATTATGGAGTCAAAGACTGCACTGCCATGCCAATTACTATCGCTGTAAAAGCCAAGCCCAAATCAGCTAAGTCGATCAACAGCAAACTGATATCTCTGTAACAACATGTTGATATCTAGTACATAAAATTTTGTTCTCGAAATAACAACATTATGATAACAACAACAGATTTACCTATAACAGCTGTAGATTGAGCTATAACAGCACTAGTTTTTAGTATTTCCTATGCAAAACAAAAATTTAGAGCACTGGCCTGGTTTTACGTTAACTTAAAATTATCATAACAAGCATTGCAACAGCAATTATAGAAACTGGGAAGCGTGGTAGTGAACAAGATTGCAGAAATCTTCCCAAAAAAAAAACATTATTGATAAAATAGACTCTTTAACTGTAAATAAGACAGTAACACTTTCCTAAGAACCTATCGTCAAAAGCTCAGGCCCAAGAGGTTTCTCACATATTCTCATACAAGCATTCACCCAAGATATCCCTACTCTAAAGCCTGTGAGCTTTTTTATATTGAAAACTCTCACTTTTGCTTCACTATCTTCCTCAGCTCGACCAATTGAAAATATCTTAAAGAAAGCTTTGGCAGCAAAGATTGCATGATTAGTGTTGGATAGGTGAAATTTTGAATTTATTAAAATGTTGAATCTCATCAACTTTCATACCATTTTAGAAAAGCAGTCCTAACGATCAACCAAATGATGGAGCAAAAGGTAGCAAATTTGAACTAAAATGATGGAGCAAAAGGTAGCAAATTTGAACTAGTTGAGCTGAGAGGTTCATTCTACAACCCAGTATGGAGGTGATGTGTAAGTACGTCTGTGCTCAATTTGGAGTTGACAAGCATCCCTATTAAAATAAAAATAAATCATTCTCTAAATAGAAAGTAAATGTCCACTATAATAAAAAAGAAAAAAGAATAGTTTAATTAGTTGTCCATATGACCTAATATAATTTCATGTAAATTAATTAGAAGTAAAAATTAAACATAATGAAAAATTAAACATTTTGTTTGCACTGTAAAAATAAGTTTGCATATGAAAAAATTTGATCCATCTCGACTCATGTTAGATCCATGCTTAAAATGGATCTACGCTGGTTATAAAAATGATTGCTACCTCCTTACCAAGTTTTTCAAATCCAAAGCTGCTGATTGTGATCCATTTGGCTTCTAGAATGCTTCTTGCCAACATCCCAAGGGGGAAAGCAATTATGCAACAGAACCTCTCCGATGCGCACACCTTACTGTAGATGTTGCACTGAAAACTCAAAATTATATAAAGAAAACAACAAGAAAGCATTTACAAATAGTTTAACCCCTATAAGACCAAACATATCAATGGTTCCCATCCATCCTCTGTCTGGGGAGTCACCTGGTCTCCCTCTTTCCCTAGAGTAAGGTTCCATTCAAAACAAGTGCCCATTTGGAAGGCACCGTGCAGCAAAATGTTGACAAACTTCCTATGAATGTAGGACCAAGGATAAGTGAGCATCCAACCACACTGGGACGATGGAATGTGCCAAATTACCTGGTCAATCTTGCATCAGAAGTTGTGTTTTAGAGTAGTAGTAGGTTTCTGCTTTACAAAAGGCGTGATTGAAATGGATCGCATTCCATTACCACTAGGAATGGTCTTTGATACCACTGACAGTAATAAAAGTCATTACCGCAAACTTTTTTCCCAAGCAAAGAAACAGAGACCATTAACAAAGTACAGAGAGAAAGTGTGCATACTAGTGTCCAATTTTTAGCTTGGATTTGAAACAATCAGATCATGCTACTGTAGAAACAATCAGATCATGCAACTGTAGAAATACACACAAATTTAAGGTCCCTACATTTGGGATTTGAATATTTACTTTTACAAGTTAACCATAATTCAAACAGTCAGAATTTCACATCTATCCCATCGCATTTTAAAGGGAGGGAGCAATGCATGAAAACTATTACCAAAAAACAAATTATCTGGTGATAGAGAGTTTTTTTCATCTTTCAAAAACGTGTTACCTGATGCATTCTCTGTGATTGTATGACAACTGAGTATCCTTGAATTACAATCACAACTGAGTATCCTTAGATAGTGCATGTTGATTGTGATTGTGGTATGACAATAAACTGGCCAAAACAAGATCCCATACCGGAATTGACTCTGTCGTGATTATCTTCTATATATACTAATTCCTACTCATTACTCATATGGGCTAGAGGGAACATGGCACTGGATCATAACAGACTCATGATCCCTTGGCTAATGTTCTCAAACCTGTTTCAATCAATAAGAGCAATACAATCTAACCCTGACCAAAACAGAAACCTGAATATCTAGTCTTTTAGAAGAGGCCAGGTTTGCCACTGTACATTTCAAGTAACTTTTTGGCATGAGGACTGCACTGGACATATTTTTCGAGGAACTTCTGCTCACTTAAACAAAGCGCACTTAGCAGACTAGGAGGGCGCTTGGAAGGTTGCATTGCACTGAGAGCACTCAACACCTTGTGGCGAGGCTTGATCCTACGTTCCAAGCTGTGAGAAACTAACCGAGGATGTGAAAAAATAAACTTTGCAGGAAGCCCTGCAGTATGCATCAAAAAGTCCATGTTCTTCTGCAGCTTATCCATGGAAGAACTTAATATAACTGGGTTCCGCCTAACGAGCTCCTTGATGTCATCTTCGTGGAGCCCAAAACTTGTCAAAAGCTTCATTTTCTTTTCCCAAACTTCAGGCCCGTTAAATTTAATTAGAATTAAAGGTGCAGATTTTAAAAAATGTGGGACATTAACCTCTGATCCAAACAGGTTTCGAAGATACTGAATGTTGGGACGCAGGGTTTTCTCGAGACTGCCGCTGAGCAATCTGGATCCAATGGATATGACATTTCCCAAGTCTTGTGGAGGAAGGCCCAATGCTTTCATGAACTCAATCTTGGGTTTCAACTGCCGATCAGCGTTGATAGTAAGAATAGATGGGTTTCTGGTAATAGTCTTCCTTACCTGCTGTTCTGTGAATCCTGAATCTCTCAGTAACTGCACCGCTTGTTGGGCTCTATGAGCTGATCTCGTCGCAACCAAGGATGGCCTTACTTTAAGAATAGCTGAGAGCTCAGACTGCCAGAACCCACATTCGTTGAGTAAGGATTCTGAGACGGGGCATGTGTTCTCTGCTTCTGGGTATCTTGTGGAGCTGTCTTTATCCTCAGTAGTCGTAGAAAGCTGTGATAATTTTACCAAAATAATCGGGCGGAATGGTGAAAATAGTGCAGCAACAGCCGCTGCAAGGGGGTGACGGTGAGATCGGAAAGATGAAGCCAAGTAGTTGGCGAACATGGCCATTGCTGAAGCTCTGAAATTAGGGATTCTTCCAAAATGATTCATAACAAAATCGCTGAAAATGATAAATGTCTTTGTTTATTATATTCTATACACAGAGATATATAAGCTCTATGTATGAAAGGGAGGGAAGTATCGAGTAATTGATCTTATTGCAATCGATTAATGATATAATAACGAAATTATTTATTATTATTATTATTTTTAAATCTGAAAATTATTTTTTATTATTTATTATTATTTTTTTTAAATTATGATATTTTTTATAAAAAAT